>JAXFYN010000722.1:0-29894 GCA_036172215.1 Camellia granthamiana
AAATGCTCCGAATTGAATTCTGAATTCGGATTTAATTGCACCGAGATGATCTAGGTATATAATTCCTACATTTTCTCTCTTTTTTTCTCCCTTTTTATAGATGATCGGTAATTGGTAACTTTGGTTCAAGCAATACCACAATACAAGTTTTGCCTTCCAATATAGAAACGCTCATATAATCTCGTAAATCCCCATCACAAGCTATTAAAATCAAATCACCATCCTCATCTTTATACTTGACACAATAAGTTCCAGCCTCTAGGTTTAGCCTTTGTGCCACTTCTTGCTGCAACTCTGTGAGCCTCGATGACAAAGACAGACGAAACTTAATTGCATTGCCTTCTGCATATTTTGCCTTCATAGTCACAACATTGGCATCTTGCATCGTCGTATCATGTGGCTTGGTGTGAACAATAGTAGCTAAGGGTTGAGCAGACGGAAGATGATCAAGATTCAATAGTGAGCTTTGTTCCAGATCAACACACGGGGCTGATTCATCGAGTTGAGAGCAAGCAACCTTGTTTATCTTGCGAGGTGGCCACCTCTCTATATCATAAGCCCTACATACACGCTTCAATGTAGATTTGCTAACTGCGAAAGGAAAAATCAAAATAAGAGAACTTACTTTCTATTTGTTTCTGCAAAAAGCTCAATATATATTCTCTATCAGAAGAGTCCATCTAGTTGAAATAACTACTGACATCACAAGTAACATCACATTTTAATTTAAGAAAGTGCAAGCATACCTTTGAGGTTTTTTGCAGCATTCTCAAGGCTCAATGCTGAATTTTGTAGGATATCCTCCAGCGGAATTTTAATTTTAACTCCGTTATTGTTGCCTTCTCTTTTTGACGCCTTTACTGTGCCTCCAGATTTGTTGCCTTTTCTTTTTGACACTTTTACTGTGCTTTTCTCTTGCGTACAAGTAATAGCAAAGTTGTTATGTTCTGTACCGCCAGCATTGCTTCCAGTATTTATGGCATTCACTAATTGTTGATCTGATGAATCCACTTGCATTACCTCAACTTCACTTTGTGAGAGTTCCAGCTGAGGCAAAGATATAGTGGTTTGGGGGATTTGAACAGGATCAAGTTTCTCACCATTTTGAATACTAATTTCTTCAATATGTAATTCTTCCCCAAGTTCTTCTCTAGAAGCAACCCTAAAACAAGACAAATTTTTCCTTATTGTTTCCAATATTTTCCTTAATGAGGTATGTGGGTTTTCATTGGCATTGTTGCTCATCGGCATAAAAAACTCTAGCACATAAACATCATTTCCAGTGCAATTGCTCTCCAAGCATATTGCGAAGCAACCGCTTAATCCAGCCTCTCGTGCATAGTGTGCCAATGGGTACTCAGTTAGGCTAAGTTGAGTTACATCCCTGCAGAATACCATATTAGTGGACAAAAGTGCTCTCCCAACAACCCCCACCCCATTCTTTAAGTGAGACAGAGAGCTGACATGATGAAAATCATCATATTCACCATAGTCATCTTTATCATAGTCATAGTAATCTTCATCTTCACCATAGTCAACTTTCTTGTAACAACAACTTGCATGAAGGATGCCACCATCAACCAGAGCCCTGCATAGCCAACCCATCTTGCATGGGACCCATGCCTGAGCAAAAGGTACATCATGAACATCACATACCCTTTTCAACACGTTCTTGATTTCATCGAAGGCAACTTTATGAGCTTCATTTTTGTCGTCATCCTAGTTTGAAAGTATTGTCACATCCAGGTATTAGTGAGCAGATATTCCCCACCATATTAATTTAAGAAAAAAAAAAAAACCAAATTTGACATTGCATTATAGTTTGCCACTTACTAATTCCGCATCCTTGTGTGGAAATGGTAATGAACATATCAGACCTTCCTTCTGCAGGGGAATGGAAAGATGCAACTGAGGAATCTCATAAACTTTGAAATGTAGAATAAAATTTTGCCAATAAAAGGAAGCATATAAGAAACTCTATAATGGAAAAAATTCAGTCTGTTGTAATATCTATTATCATGTTTGGTTCGATAAAAAGGAAAGAATATACATTGGAAATTTGGAAATGAAATCACCATATTCTCCAATTTAGGAGAATGGTCATTTTATTGGAAAGCCAAAGATTACTAGCCATTCTATTCAAGCCTACAATCATTCCAACCAACAAAACACTACCTTAGTGTAGTAATGTCATTCCAGTCCAGGAACCGAACTAGGAATTGCACTCTCATTTTAGAATACATCCAAACAACGAAATGAAAGAGACTTGACATAAGATTCTTATTATGCGTCATTGAATTGTTCTTTCCATCCAAACATGAGTGTTTTAAAACACTTATGATCTAGAAAAATGAGAATGTGGTTTACTCTTTTGTGTGTTAACCCCTCCGAGCATAGTTAACAAACACATGACAAATTTAACAGAGCGTTTAACACTTGCATGAAAGCATTATTTTTCTTTTTGAACAGGCAAACCCCCACCAACTTATTACACAAACAAACACAGCACAGCACTGTAGATGTTCTAAGAGAGAGAGTGTAATGAGTAATCAATAACATTAACAAGATATTGAAAATGCCAATTTGTGAGTGAGTGGGGACTAACCTCAAAATCTGAATATATTAGGTACCCAAAATAGATTATTAATCCAAGGTCTTCCACTGGTGACACTACTTCAATTACGCCAACACGCCTTTGGGTAGAAGAATCAAAGACTGGGAAAGCGAAAGATTGTCGGACTCCGCAACGTAGAGCATCGTGACGCTGTGGATACTCAGTGATAGAGTAAAACTCCACATTAGGAGTGGATTCGGGGAATTGATGCTTGAACACTCGGGCAGGAAGACTTGTTCCCCCATCCAAATCAATGTCAAATTTAGAATCCATACAGATCATCCTATACCCACAAAGTCCTTCAACATCTTCATGATCATAAACAGATGATATTAGAGAGAAAGGTTGGTTTCGAGTTGTAAGAAAAGACCGGCCCTCTTTTGTTGTTATGGGTGCCCAAAATTGAAATAGTATCGCACCTTCAACGTAATAGACAACGTGCATAATTTTGGAAAGCAAATCTCTGATCTTCTTGTTTAAGTTGGAAATATCTGATAAAAACAAACAAATTTCACGAGATGATTGATTTCAAAACAAGGTAACATTATTGATTTAAATTGACTTGAAACGACTAAACTATAAAATAAATAAATAAATCTAAAAATAATAATCATAATAAATAAAGAAAGAAAGAGAGATAGGAGTAAGTCACCGCCGTCGGGGAGAGTAGAAGGACGTTGGGGTTCGTCGTCTTCTCGGCTCCAGAAAACCACTCCACGCAAATAGTTTGGCAAAGAAGAAAAGTAAAAGGGCAACCAGTTGAGTTCCTTGTCCATATATTCCTTGAAATCGTCCGAAAAACACGAGAAAAATTCCTCCCCTTGTGCGTCGGCCATTTTTCTGAGAAATCAATCGGGGACCTTCCAGTCCCAACTATGGTCGTTTAAATACAATTTTTTCAAGCAACTATGGTTCAAATTTGGTACAAAAAGGGTCAGACTTCAAATACGGTTGCGTTCAAAGGGCTTTTTTCCATCGAGGAGTTCAAAAGGCTCATTCACTCTCCACGAAAAAAAAAAAAAATAATAATAATAATAATAAAATAAATAAATAACAAGTCAAGTCAATATTTCCTTACGTCCCTTTTGTTAGATTATTATTTTTTATTTATTTATTTTTTAAAATAGAATACTCGGTTTGGCTATCATTTTTGGATTAAAAAAAACACAAAATGATAAAATAAACTAAATAAATTAATAAGAAAAATATCGCATTCAATTCATAATCATTATACTTTTTTTCTTATAAAAATCAAAAAAGTCAAAAAATTCAAACCAAATAAAGCTAAAAAAGTCCCAACATAAAAAGTTGGCTATAGTTTCGTTTGGTTTTAGATTTTTGGCTAAAAAAGTATAAAAAGACAAAATTGGCTACATAAGTCAATAAGATAAAATGTCACATCCAAACCATAATCATTACATTTTTTCTCTCACAAAAATAAAAACAAAACCAAAAAAGCCAAACCAAACGAGGCTAAAAAAGTTTCAATACAAAAAAGTCGGCTAAAAAAGCCAATGCCAAACAAAGATTATATTAGCCAATGTTAAATGAAGCTTCAACGAATATTTCGATCCATTTAAATTAACCGAATCAAATTGATACGTCACATTTTTTATGGATGCGTAATAACGAGCAGACGGTTGCGACTTGATTTTTTTCAATCTGCCTAGTTTTGGACAGATGGTAGATTTAAAGTTGCTTTAGCCGTAACCGAACAGCCAAATTGTGAGCACCTTTGGTAATTTGTAAGATTTTGTATTTTTAATTTATTTAGATATTATATTTATGGTTTTAATTGAAAAAGATTTTAGATATTTTATTATGTTTTCAATTTAGAAATCCTTTTATCAAATGAAAGTGTTGATATTTGATATTTTTATGTAAAAAAATATAAGGCTTAATTTTGTCATTTTTTTAAAATTAAATTAAATAGGTTTTGAATAAAATAAAAAAATAATAGGTGACACTGAACAAATAGGTGAAATAGTGGACACATAGGTTAAAATAATATGATCTTTTAAATTATTATTATTTTTATGGCCCTAAAAACTTAAAGCTTGGAGTTGTTGCCCACAAAGTTTCAAAATTAAATTTATGGCCCAGTGCCCTATACCTTTCATATTTTCAATTTAAATTTGAACACTTTTTACTTGATAATTTGATGAGTTTATAAACATTATAAAAATTTAAGTTATTCAAACTCAACTCAATTAAACTAAAAAGATAAATAACACTTATTACTTCATAATTTGATGAGTTTATATACATTATAAAAAATTTAAGTTATTCAAACTCAACTCAATTAGACTAATAAATAAGCCAAACTTAAATATATTTGATAAAAACTTACTAAATTATCCAATGAAATTTTGAACAACTTATTAATCAGCTCAACTCAGTTGGTCCACTGAACACACCGACAGAAGTACTTCTTCAATGTGCATTGATCAATGTATTTTAGGTGATAGGCATTCAAAAATTCATAAGCACCAGTGCGAGGAATGAATTATGTCCCAAGGATATAGCGTCAAATGATAGCCTTAAGTTATACAATTTCAATTTTTCCAGTTTCAATCCTTATTTCTATTATTTATAAATATTGTTTTGTTTTTGTTCTTTGGTTTACTACACTAAATTTTTGTATTTTGAATTCTGCTTCTATTTTGCAAAAGTACCAAGGGCTTTTCTTCATGTTTTGAAATTGTAACTCTTTTAAATTTCTAACAAGAAAAATGTTAAAGAAAAACAAATTATATATATACATATTTAAAAATAAAAATTTTGTTGCCATTTGGAGGATTTATAAAGAATTGAACAATACAAAATATTTAAATCAGATTTAACTCAGGCACAATCACTTTCAAAGTATTTTTATTCTACCAACTAATACTAAATTTCTAAGTGATGAATTATAAAAAAGATTGAAAGCAAAAGCAATTGCAAAACTAACAATAAGTTAAGCAAAAGTGATCATCTCTGCCTTTTGACTCAAAAATGTTAGAAATGATTTTGAAAGTTTTAGAAAAAATAGAATTTTTTCTCAACTTTGGTCTAATTTTTAGGTGGGATCCATGCGCCGAATTTCGCGGGTCAAGGTGGTAACGCATTCTATACCATATTGTGATTCACAAGGTATATTTGATGGCTCAAAACCATTATCGGGTGCATGGAAAATTGAAGCCAAAAAGAGCTCGATGAAAATAGTGTTTTTGGTGAAATTTCCTAAAAGTTTGGTTTAAGGCTTGTCCCACATTGATTTGGGGGACAAGTTTTGAGTAGGTTTATAAGGTATGGGATTATAACTTAGGGAGGGCCCCAAGGGGCACTCCAAGTTTGTAGAAGGGAGATATTATGGGTAAATTGGGCTAAACCTGTTGGACCCACACGTACTATTTGGCTGGGTACATGGTGTGAGGTTGGGTTGGGCTTGTCCGGCCCAATACTAATTATTTTTTGGGCCAAAAACATTTGAAATTAATTTTATTTTTGAAATAAAATCTGTCCAGTTTTTCCACCCGAACAGATTCAAATATGTTTGAATTAAAACCGGACAGATTCAATATCTGTTTGAATTTCAAACCAAACAATGCCTTAACTGTTTTATTTGTCCCGAGCAGATTCAATATATGTTCAAACAGGTTTTGTACTTGTTAAATTTAAACCAAACAGCTACCAATCATCTATAAATAAGACAACTCCCTCATTTGTTTTTCCACTCAAATTTTCGTTCTTCTTTGCTACCTTTAATCTTTGCATTTTGCTGCATTAATTTTCGGTGAGAAAGAGTATATACACAAAATGTGTTCGTTGTGCAAATAATTTGTAGTGCTGCAGTTATTCGTTGTTGATCATTTTATCCTGGGAGATAGACATCCGCAAATCTGAAAGCACCGCGGAGAGGACGAATCTGTCTTAAGAACATAGTGTTAAACACTGGACTTGATCAAAAATTTGTTCAAGAAATTAATCAAATAAGTTGTTAATTTATTTTCTGGTTTATTATTTATTTATATCAGATTTTGATTTTGTTTTTGTAACAAAATAAAAATCTATTTTTATTTATTTATTTTATTTTCTAGTTTAATTTTTGTAATCAAACATTCTCCTTCATTTTCTTTATTTTGTTTGTTGTTAAGTACACAAACTTAATTTATTCGGAATACAGTGAAGATTGTCCAACAAAAAACTGATCCAGCTTGTCTTCAACCCAAGAAATGTTCTTCAACTTTTTTAAGACTCTTTTTTTTTTTTTTTTAAAAAAAAGAAATTTTTGTAATCTCATTGTCGTTTATCTTAATTTTTATTGTTTGATCTAAGTTTAACTTAATTTCAAGGTGTATCTGACTATTTTTATTAAAGAATTAATCACTATATTATCTATATTTATGTGGTTGTGTATCAGAAGGTCACGCATAATTGGCACACAAGATAAAAGGAGAATAAAGTTATTTTTTGGATAAGCGGTGGGATAATGAGTCCCACAAGACAAGAGAGGATTGTGAAAAATAGTCTATATTTTCCTATCCTATGCTTAAGAGAGATGGCATTAAATGAAATTATTATATGCTTAATTATTTTGTTTCATACTTTTTTTTTATCCTATGCCACTTATTATATTTCACAAGAATAGTGTCCTATCTTAGAACGTTATACCATTTTCAAATTGTAAAACAAAATGTGAAATAAAAGGACAAGACTAGTCTAATCCACTCTCTTTTATCCAGCAACCAAACATGTAGAATTCCTATCATATCCTTTGTCCATGCAAATGGATCGAGGAAGGAAAACAACAAAGACAAGATCCTCTCAACCTAAAATTCCTACTTCCCTCTATCTAACACAATCTCAATCGGACAAATATAGTGGGAATTTGGGAAACAAAAATTTCGAGACACTATCGTATCAATATGGTGTATTGGATACACGAAATAAAAATTTTAAATACAGAAAATCGTGTATTACGGGAGAGAAGAATAGAGAATCCCAAACCAACTATTACTAATAATAAAAGTGGCCAATTGGGGAAGTTGAGTACCTATGCAGATTTCTTCTGTTTTCTAGGACGACAAATCATTAAAATTAAAGACAAGTAAAATAATAACTTTATCATCTAACTCTCCCTATCTCTATGTATAGAGCTCAACCCGTGTTTGCTTTTCACATCTCCACACTCAAGCTCAAGTTCTGCATTTGTGTGCATACCACTAATATTTCTTAGTTTTATGAGTTACAAAAACTGAAAAAAGGCATTTTCAAGATGGAGATCAAATCTCTGTTATTGACTTTGGTAGCTATGATCAGTTTTTGCTCCCATTCCTTTGAACCTAGTCCTTTGCAAGACTTCTGCATTGCTGATACTAACAGCTCTAGTATTTTGCTTTATCTTACACAAACTTTTTATTAATTTCTTTATTCTCTTCTTATCAAATTTAGATTTGCATTAAATCATGGTACTTAGGGGTGTACGCAGTGCGGTTCGGGTAGTTTGAAAGTAAAATTACAAACCGAATAGCGGGTTGGCGGATTGACAAATTACAGTTTGAGCGGTTTTTGGCGGATTAGCGGATTGAAAAATATTCTAACTAATTATCATACATTTGCATAATATATAATACTAATTTATATAATATTTTTTAGATATATAACAAAAAGTAATTTTGCATAGTATGTTTCATATATATAACTACTAATTTGTAATAAATTTCATATCTTAAATATCTCTCATACTCATTTTTACATTGATATTTTCATTGGAGGTTAAAAAAAATATATGTATTAACTATAGCGAAGCAGAGTGGTTCGGTTGACGGATTATAAATTTTAAAGTTTAAACTGTGGTTAGCGGTTAGAGCGGTGCGGATCAGTGTGGTTTTAGCGGATTAGGCGGTATTTTGCATTTCATGTCATTAAACTCGGGTCAGATCTTTTATTTCTAAATCTTCCTATCACGTGAGAATTTCAAAAAACGAAAATATTGAGAAACGTGTTTTCATGAGTAAGGGCTAGTTTGGCATGTGTTAAATAAACCAAAAAGTCAAAAAGTCACTATCTTATTTAAGTCACATCATCTTATTTAAATCACATCACCTCTCTAACACATCACATCAAACCCAACCCAAACCCACCAATAAGTCAAAAAGTACACTTTTTTAGGACATCCCAAACCAACCCTAAGAATGCATTACGACATTGCATGCACATGCAAAACTGCTTAAAGTTGGAAAATGAACACTATACATGCACTTGATTTTTGTGTGTATTACACAGTTGCATAATTTTACATATTTTTAATTTTAAATTTAAAAATAATTAGGTAGTATAATTACAAATATTTGGAACAGAGGATCTCATTCTCTAATTTAACTCTTGTGTCAATATGTTTCTTTAGTTTCAGTTATATCAAATTTACTTTTAATTTTCATATTGTGGCAAGTTTAGTCCAATTGGTATTGTTAAGCAATCAAATAGAAATCAATAGCAAAATAATCCATCAAAAAAGAAATGAGTCATTTTAAATTGGATGCCAACTCCATTACTTTAACTATTTTGTCATTTGATTTTAGTTCAATTTTTTAAAGGAGGGGTTATAAATTGGATTAAATTCAAAAATAGAATTGATACAATTAGAATTACAATGACTAAATTGACACAAAAAAAAAAATTACAATAACTACACACTACTAAAAAAAAAACTTTTTGCGACCGTTACAAACCATTGCAAATAATTAAAATACAGTCGCAAAAGACTTTTTGTGACGGCCCATGCAACAGCAAATGGAGGTCGTGAATATGGGGGTGGCATGTCACGCCCCACTTTTTATTACTCGAAGTCATTACCAAGTCCATTAACTTAATTCAATTTTAGAGATAACATGCGGAAATAAACTCAAGTGTTCAACCAAAAGAAATGAAGAACAACTCTCTCATTCGGACGCAAACTAAATACTACATGAACATTCCAAATAAATTGCCCTCAGGCTTACAACATCAAATAATCAAATGAATGGTGCAATCCTTCTATATATATATGGCAATCCGCCTACAACAAGGAGGCCCTGTGGCCAACAATTAAGAAGATCCAAATCTTGTAGCACATCCTGCTAAACACCTGAAAAAGATTCAACAACGTGGGATGAACATATAGTCCAGTAGGGATCTCAACATGATCCTCAACAATAACAACATTACAGATAGCTATGATCATGAATGCCCAATCTCATATTAGAATAGTAATGTGACAGTTTACATAAAGTATACATAAGTATGAACTTTCTCGAAAACAGTAATTTCATTTAACGCTCTAAGCGATTCATCTTTCATTTTCTTTCATTAACTCCCGTTCCCAATCTCTCATAACATTAACAATTACTTAGGAAATAGATTCACTAAGCCCATTACCCTATTCCATTTTCCATACGTACAACAGATGTACCCTTTCAAAACATATTTCTAAAATGTTTGATCTCCTTCTCATTTCCAAAAGACAAAAGACATTTTGGTTCATTCCCAATTCAATTATAACTATACATGCATATCTTTATAAAAAGAAGATAACAACTCACCAACATGTATATAATCAACCAAGGAGGCAACTCGGCCCTCCAACACTGTAACTAACACAATCCATGATATTCTCAGATGCACTAAAATAACAACAACAAAACTTTGCTCTACTAGCTATGTGCGTAGTAAGCCAAAGATACACTTCTCACAACAACATACCATTTTACCAGGCGCTAGCTGGAAAGAGTGTGGTACCTTAGATTCTTAGCGCATTCAGTTCTCCAGGTGCTAGCTGGAAGGTAACGGTACCTCTGATTATCAGCGCAGGGTATAACACTAACAACCACAATATAACAAGGCATAACCAACATGTGTAAAACATACACATAAACTATCAAGATACAAGCAATGTGTTAAGGTACATGAACACATAGGTGTGTGGAGTCCATCCCCTATCTTCTCACATACACTGGAGTGCAACCCCTCTCTCCTCCCTAACTAGTATACATATATAATGTACCTCAGCATTTCATCACATAAGATGTTCAATCAACAATGGTGTAATGTATACACGATAATTCAACGCAACCGTGTCATCCTCCACCGATGACCAAGGACAAAACCTCTAGATGCATGCATATTGTACATCTATTAACAGACTCAATTATCATGAGATCACAAAACCCAACAACAACATTAACATGGTAGTTAACGATACAACCCCCCACAAGTGAGTGTTCAACACTCAAGATACAACATTCCAATTTTTATACCTATTTCGAAAATACTTTACTCATTTCATAAAACCAATTCCATTCCTTTTGTTTTCACAAAATCAATTCCATGGACAATAAAGCCATAACTCATTTTAATCCACTACATTCTTTTCAAAGCCATTCCAATTTAATTATGCAAATTAAGTCATAATCATTAAATTAGAGTTTTCCTCCCTCTTTCTCAATATTGATCAAAAAGGCTCAATCATTTACAACAAACAACAATGACCTCATACAAGACCCAAAATACATAAGTATTTGCCCAAAGATCCAAACCCCTCTATTAATTTATTAAATCAAATAAAAAATTAGGGTTTCCTCTCCTTTCAACAATAACCTGCTAATTAACACTCCAATTAGCCTAAACCATAACTAGTGATGATAAACCCAAATCCAACAACCAACCCAAGGCTCAACCTCATGATTTTTAACAAATCCAATATGATATAAAGTTTTCATGCAATACAAAAACTGTCACATGTCTATCTATAGATGGAGTATTAAAAAGAAACAAGGAGAATCCCTACCTCAGATGGAGAACTCAAATGGAGAGGATCACTCGAAATCAAAGTGCTCCAAATCTACTATTCTTCAGATTAGAACGAAGCCCAAGCCACCCTCTATCTTTCTTACAAAGAGCCTAGGATGGATTCACACTAGAAGGAGATGAAAATCTAGAGAGAATGTGAGTTTAGAGAAAGAGAGTCTCATATCTAGGGTTTCAAAAGTGAAAAGAGGAGAAAAAGTGATGTTCTTCCCGGCTGTTGCTAACTGATATAAATAGGCTCGCTCGAGTGAAGGATTGGTCGCTCGAGCGACCAGACACAAGAAACTGACCTCGCTCGAGCGAAGAAAATCTCGCTCGAGCCAAGAAACACAACTCTTAGGTCTGTACCCAGACGCAGACGCATGCTCGAGCGAAGCCACCCTGGCTCGAGCCACCAGACACAAAGGCTCCACTCTCGCTCGAGCGACTAAACCCTGGCTCGAGCGAAGGACCAAAACAAAGAGCTCGCTCGAGCGACAAACAACTCGCTCGAGCGAAGGACTAAAAACCTGGGCAGCAACCACCTGCTCCCAATCACATCCAACCTGGCACAAACAAGTCCAAAACATTCTATAACTCAAATTTAAAGAATTGAAGGATAGAAACAAGCTCAAAACAATAACCGGCATCCACAGAACTAAGTCCGGATACAACAACCAAAGGAGAAAGAATCGGGATCGCTATAACCTCCCCCCCTTAAAGAATTTCGTCCCCGAAATTAAGGATACGCCAAAACACAAGGCCAACTGATCACACAACACCAACACCCGAGTACTAGGAGAGAAACTATTCTCACTACAAACCGTTAATCCACTCTTACCAAGGAAGAGACTAACCAAGGGAACACGTTCCAAACGACAACATTATAGCCACAAAAGCCACAACAGAACCAAACCTTTTCCCGAAACAATTCACCAACAGCCAACTAGCACTTCAAGCTAAGCCACTACTCAATAACATAACTCTCAAAATGCAACCAAAGCAAATCTTCTGAGAAAATAATAAGAAAACATTTTCTTGTTCAAGAGACATTTCTCAAAGATAGTCACATTTTGAATGTTAACATTCCAAAATAAATCTTTCATTTTCCATGCGAAACTCAAAAGTTTTGTAAATATTTTTCACAAATACGGTGTTATCCAAAACACAAAATCATCAACAGTTTGTTTGCCAAAAGATTCATTTGGAATTCCTCAAAACCCTTGAATTAAATCAATTTCTCAACAACACCCTTAGATGGCCCAAACACTAGGAAAAAGTTTTGTTTTCCATTTCTTTTCAAAATAACACTA
The DNA here is from genome assembly GCA_036172215.1 of Camellia granthamiana. Lineage (NCBI taxonomy): Eukaryota > Viridiplantae > Streptophyta > Magnoliopsida > Ericales > Theaceae > Camellia > Camellia granthamiana. Next base: position 12,733 of record JAXFYN010000722.1, read on the forward strand.
TCAACAACCATCACGCACACAGTGATGCCACAACCAACACAGAACATAACATTTTTATAATGATAGTTAATAGAAATAACAACAATACTATCAACACATAAGGCATAAGAAATTCATAGTTTTGCAATTTCATTCCACCTCCCTTTACTTAACCAATTAAATAACATACACCTGGCTCAAAACCTGGCCAAACAATTAAATGAGATAGTAACTCATATAAAACATTTTTCACTTCACAATAGATAAGCATATGAGCTATATCAATCTTTCAATAGATACACATTTTGGTGCTGTATCATCGAAGTCCATCCCCTATCTCCTCCCAAACAATATACATATACATAATGTATATAAAAAAAAAAACCAATCATTCACAATGATAATTCAATACACATAATTGTTGTATTATAATAACCGTCATATTCAATGACACAACCCGGATGATTAGTTTCAGTTTTCCCTAATCAACACACAAAGTCTACAACAAACGAGACTAACCTCAAGGCGACCGATGTCCACCTAAAACACAATACCAACAAGCTGACTAATCAACTCAATAAACTCCACACTCAGTAATCCACACACTGATATGCCACTCAAATTACTAACCCCAAACACGGAGTTCTCTACATAAACCCCAAATTTTGGAATCTCACTGGATCTCCTAAAATTAAACCGCATCGACACAGCGTCTAAGGGAATCACCATTTCCCCCCCCATGGCTACATAGCAAGCCTGCTCAACTCCTCGACTCAAGACCGACATAGTCAACCTCAATCACACCAATCCAACCACGAAGGACAATTTAACCAACGCTAACCTCGTTACTCTAGGACTCAACATGTTCTTCCTTCAAAGAATGCTGCTAGCATCCACTCACAAACCATACCCAATAATTGGTAACCAATTACAGTACGAGCACAACCCCTATACAACTGATGGGGTCACCATGGACTCACTAACTAGCAAGCCCAAAACATGAACCAATATACAGGTACCATTCCCGCTAACCCGAGATACAAATCTCACATAACCTTGCTAATACCACGCAACTCTCGAAACCATCATATCTAGCACATTCACCCACGAATTCCCGTTCTCAACAAATAATCTCTAAAAGTGAACAAGGCCCACAGGCCGCCACAGACTATCTCAATGTACAGTACCAAGCAAGCAACAACACTAGGATCATTGATCCCATTAACAACTTCTCAATACAAAAATAGAGGGTTCAAAATTCCATACATACTCCCCAATACATGAGGATTAAACAAACAATACTATGCACACATATGCGATACATAAACATGGTGCCTCAGCATCCAACAGTACGCCGGTCAACAACAAAAGCAATAAACATAATACACCACCGGCCACATTACAAAAGGTCCCTCTCCAGGGTAACACTGTAGGGCTAACTAATAAGTCGCCCCTCGCGAGGCTCTCGAAGCCTGGCCTGCCCGTTTCTGGTACCGATAACGCCCCCGACTGGACGGGTACGACCGAGTCTGACTAGGTTTTGAAACACCCGAAGAATTTACACGCAAAGGACAAGAACGTCTACCATGGCCCAGCTGACCACAAACAAAACAACCACCAGACCCCCTACTCTGAGACTGATCTGAAATTTGCACCTCCCTGGAACCCCCAACAGAAGGATCCGAAACCCCTGGCGAAGAAAAGGAACCAGCCCTAGACTGAGCATGTTTCCGCCTCCACCCCTTACTGAGTCTAGAGTGCTTAAGAACCGTAAGACTTACCGAGATGGTCTCCTCCTTAACCCTATCATCACTTGCAACCATGGCCTCCACATGGGCCGCTGCCTCGACTAAATTATAATAATCCTTCCAAAAGGATCCAGCTACCTTCTCCCGAATATCGAAACACAACCGCTTTTCAAACTCGTAACAACGACGCTCCTCTGTTGCTACCAACTCTGGAGCAAACCTTGACAAACTAGCAAACCGCGTCTCAAACTGTGCCACAGGAGTATCATCCTGACGCAACTCCAAAAACTGATCCCTCAACCTTTCCCGAGCGGAATGAGGGAAATACTTGGTCCAAAAGGCCCCGGTAAAAGCAACCCACGTGCTACCTACAGTATTATTAGCATACTTCCACCAATAACTCGCATCACCCTTCAACTGAAAAGTCGCCAAAGAGACCCTCAACTCCTCATCTTCGACTCTGAGCATATCAAGAGTTTTGGTAATCTACTCTAACCAACTCTCTGCCTCCAACGGTTTAGCCTCCCCCACAAACTCTGGTGGGCCGGAACGGAAAACTCCTTAGTAAGTTTGAGAGCATGTCCGCTGCCACCCTCAGTGCGAGCTAGGGCGTCTTGCACTGCTCTCACAATCTCACGTGCGACATCATCGCCGATAGCCGATGCTGTAACGGCGGGTGCTAAAGGAACTGTTGTGCCCCTACCGACACTTCTACTATTCAACTGTCCTCTACTCCCTCGTGTAGACATCCTATAAAGCACAAAAGTAAATTACACTTAGTGCATAACACAATAGCCTTCTCCGAGGCACACACTTACCACCACTAAGTCACAAGACACACTTAGTCACAACACATACATCTCTATTGCATATAAACATCTAAACACGTTAACACATAATCGAATCAAGTCCACAAAGATAGCCACTTATCCCTGAACTCTCAAGGAATTCCTATCAGAAACCACGTTGATCAGGCGTGTTTCCAAAAGGACCTCAAAGCAGTTCACCGGTTCTGAATACTATTCAGGAGACTGAATCCCATGCTCACATAAATGCAACACATAAGTCCTAACTTTCATGATATCTATACGCAACGTCCTCACTACACGTAGTAAACCCACTGTGATAAAAATAACTTCCCACGAGCTCAAGGTATTCAAAACCGGTAGCTCTGATACCAAGTTGTCACGCCTCACTTTTTATTACTCGAAGTCATTACCAAGTCCATTAACTTAATTCAATTTCAGAGATAACATGCGGAAATAAACTCAAGTGTTCAACCAAAAGAAATGAAGAACAACTCTCTCATTCGGACGCAAACTAAATATTACATGAACATTCCAAATAAATTGCCCTCAGGCTTATAACATCAAATAATCAAATGAAGGGTGCAACCCTTCTACATATATGGCATTCCGCCTACAACAAGGAGGCCCTATCACGCCCTCAAACCTGCCCCTAAAAATTTGGGCATGACCCGTTCGGAAACAACCATTTAACCTGTTGAATATAACATACGGGGCCTTGTCGGAAGCATTAATAGGAAAATAATGACACAAAACAAATTCCATTGAGCTACTTCTACATGCCAGGATCTTATATCACACATGCGTCATATATATATACATATATATCATAGAAGATAGATGATAGATGAAGTTCTAAAATATACACCGGATCATTGGTTATACACATACATATACACATAGATATACAGTCCCAGCTCTATAAGTGAGCGTATACAAAAATCATGAAATTTTGTACATCAACCTTAATTGGGTAACCATAAATAAGCCAACATTTAACAACTCCACAAAAATAAATGGCTTCAGGTAGTGCTTGAACCCATGAAAGTTGACAAAAAGGAACGGGTGTCGTGGCTAGGACTGACCACTCGATTGGTTACCTACAGAAACAAACATAACACAGAGTGAGTCAAGCTCAGTGAATAGTAATACATAAATAGGACAGTGCTTGACTTGAAATATAATACAATAGAGCATAAACGATGCATATATAGGTAGTCTGAATCTGTATTAACTTCGTGACGGCCTTAACCCATTTTTGAAACATCGTGGTTCGCAACATGATTTCTTGAAACATGATGGCTGTGAGCCCTTATACGTGGTGGCACAAGGCCCTTAAACATGGTGGCGTTTTTCCCTTGAACATGGTGGCACGAGGCCCTTGAATAGGTTGGCATTAAGCCCTTGAATCATGTGGCACTAAGCCCTTGAATAAGTTGGCATTAAGCCCTTGAATAAGTTGGCATTAAGCCCTTGAATCATGTGTGTCTGAACTCAAGAGGTGTCTCACACGGACTCTAGAGGTGGCTCACATTGTAGCACTTAGTTCCGTGTAACACTTTGTTTCATATTACAATAACAGAGTAACTTGGTTTCAGAGTCTTCTTGAATGAACGTTTCTCACATTTCTTTCTTACATATTTACATACTTGGAACATAGCATAGTTGTATATCATGCATAAACATAACACTTATGTCAAGCATTAGCTACTTTTGAAGTATATAACGGTACTACTACTCACAGTGTTGGGATGACGTGCTTGTTTCGCCCGTTGTGTGCCCTGCACACATTCAAAACTCACACTTTAGTTTATTTTTCATATCAAATTACATTCCGTTTCGCTTCATTTCGAATGAATTAATACATATTAAAAAGACATCAAATACACATTCCGACAATATTAGAGGGTTCTACACGCAAAACGAAGCAATCTGGATTTTTCAGCATGGGCCGCACGTGCGATTGTGAGCCCCGCACGTGCGGCAAACTTCCCCCGCACGTGCTTTTTAGGCAGAATGAAAACCCAAAAATTGCTCTTCTCCCGCATGTGCAGCCACAACCCCCACACATGCAGCGATTGGCTCTCGCACGTGCGGCCATGACTCCCGCACATGCGGCGATTCTACACTTCCAGTCCGAAATTAGCTACAAAATTTGGTTCTTTGGGGAGTGTTTAAAAGGCCCTAAATTGAAACTTTTAAATGCTAAATTATGATTCAAAAGCATGTAAATTAAAACTAAAACACCATAATTTAATCTCATTTGAATTGAATTAAGCCCTTGATCACCACTCAATTCATTAGGACAAAAGTTGAAGTTCAACAATATAGATTCATCCTTGAGGCTCCTAACTTCACACACTTAACATAGATATACCAAAAACATAGCATAAGCATGAATATCAACTTGATAAGCAAGGAAACAAGATGGTGCTCTCATAAATAGCTTGCATTGAGTCCAAAATTCATAAATAATAAGATTATTCTACCAAGTCTTTACCACACACACACATCCAAAACTTTCATGCAACAGCAAGGGCTTCCTATTTCAAATCGAGGAAGAGGATTAGGTTAGGGAAATTCAACTTACCTTGGCTTCAATTCTTTCTATTCTCTCTTGTTCTTGATCTCTCTTCCTTTTCTCCCAGGAAATGTATGGAATTTCTAAGTTTGAGGCTTCTCATAGACATATATATATATAGAGGTTGAATAAAGACGAAAAATCAATCGTTTAAACATCTGAAATTGAAATTCCACAAAAACGCTTAATATTACTTAAAAATTATGCTGATCACATATATGAGCTCAATTTCAGATAATTAAGTTCTTAAGGCTTCCAATTTCCACTCCTAACTTAGAGATGTAATAGATACTCTCTTTGTCTAATAGATACACATCTCTAAACATCAAATTCCCTTACTTAACCATAATTTTTCAAAGAATTTCACAATAAATGTTCAAAAACACAAAACAAGGTCTACTAATATATTAGAAAATATGCACGAGGGTTGGGTTATTACACTCTCCCCCCCTTAGAAAGTTTGGTCCCTCAAACTTGGTGTATCTTAGAGTAGAAACAAATACAGATACTGGTGTTGCATTTCCTCTTCACTTTCCCAAGTTGCGTCGGTTCCGTAATGTTCTTGCCATTCCACTTTCACCATTGGAATTTCTCGGTGTCGTAATTGTTTCACTTGTCGGTCTAAAATGCGGATCGGTTTCTCTTCATACATTAACTTGTCATCCAACTCAACCTGATGGTAGTCAATAATGTGTGACGGATCCGGAAGATATCCGCGAAGCATGGAGACATGAAATACATTATGCACTTGACTCATATTGGGTGGAAGAGCAATTCGGTAAGCCACTGGGCCTACTCTTTCCAAAATTTGGAAGGGACCAACATAACGGGGTGTCAACTTACCCTTTTTTCCGAATCTCGGGTGGCCTTTCATCGGAGTGACCTTTACAAAAACATGATCATCCACTTTAAATTCTAAGTCCCTCCGTCGGTTGTCTACATAACTTTTCCGTCTACTTTGAGCAGTTTTCAGTCTTTCCCGAATAACTTTAATCTTTTCAGTGGTTGGCTGAACAATTTCAGGCCCAAGTAAGGATCTCTCTCCAACTTCAGCCCAACATACAGGGGAACGACACGGTCTTCCATACAGAGCTTCGTAGGGTGCCATTTCAATACTTGAATGGTAGCTGTTGTTGTATGCGAATTCTATCAATGGTAGATGAGTTTTCCAACTTTCCTGAAAATCTAACACGCACATCCGAAGCATGTCTTCTAGAGTTTGTATCGTTCTTTCGGATTGACCGTCAGTCTGAGGGTGGAAAGCTGTACTGAACTTTAACTCCGTACCCATAGCTTTTTGTAAACTCTGCCAAAATCTGGAAACAAACTTCGGATCCCTATCTGATACAATTGAAACCGGTACACCATGCAGCTTTACAATTTCATTCACATATATTTTCGCCAACTTGTCAGCATTATACTGAGTTTTCACAGGTAAGAAATGAGCAGACTTAGTCAACCGATCCACAATAACCCATATTGAATTCATACCTCGAGGAGTCCGTAGTAACCCCACAACGAAGTCCATGGTCAAATGTTCCCATTTCCATTCTGGGATTGGAAGGGGCTGTAGCAAACCTGCTGGCCTCTGATGCTCCGCTTTTACTTGCTGGCATTGCAAACATTTAGAGACGAACTCCGCAATCTCTTTCTTCATACCCGGCCACCAAAAATTCTGTTTCAAATCTCGATACATTTTGGTACTCCCTGGATGTATTGAAAATCTTGAAGTATGTGCTTCTTCCATCAACTTTTGTTTAAGGTTCAACACATTGGGAATACATATTCGATTTTGAAACTTGAGTACCATATCTACCAGACTGAACCCCGGCCTCGGTTTAGTGCCCAATTCATCACGTATCTTCCTTAAAGTATCATCTTCCATCTGACGCAATTTAATTTGCTCAATCAAGGTTGGTTGGGCCCTTACTGCTGCCATTAAAATTTCTTGCCTCTGTAATATAAGGTCCTCTTCCATTTTAGCCACCTCATTTACTAATTCTTCTTGCCCTATAATCAAAGTCGCTAAAGTTCCCATGCTTTTCCGACTAAGTGCATCTGCAACTGTATTGGCTTTGCCAGAGTGGTAAAGGATCTGCAAATCATAATCTTTAATAAGTTACAACCACCGTCGTTGTCGCATATTCAGCTCCTTCTGAGTAAAAAGGTACTTGAGACTTTTATGATCGGTGTACACTTCACAGGTAGTGCCATACAGATAGTGTCTCCATATCTTCAATGCAAAGACTACTGCTGCCAACTCGAGATCATGCGTGGGATAACTTTTCTCATGGGGTTTCAGTTGACGAGAAGCATAAGCTATGACTCTTCCATTCTGCATAAGTACACAGCCAAGTCCTTTATACGAAGCATCACTATAAATTACAAACCCTTCAGTACCGGATGGTAAGGCTAGTACTGGTGCTGTAGTCAACTTTGTCTTCAATTCTTGGAAAGCAGATTCCCGCTCTTCTGACCATTCAAATGCAACTCCTTTTCGAGTTAGTTGGGTAAGCGGCATAGCTATTTTAGAAAAATCTTGAACAAACCGTCTGTAGTAACCGGCTAATCCCATAAAGCTACGCACTTCAGTTACATTAGTGGGTGTTAGCCAGTTCACAATCGCCTCAATCTTATGTGGATCAACAGAAACTCCTTCTTTTGTAATAACATGCCCCAGAAATGCCACTTCTCGTAGCCAAAATTCACATTTCTTCAGTTTTGCATACAATTTCTTTTCCCGGAGGGTTTGAAAAGTCAACCGAAGGTGATTCTCGTGAGCTTCTGCATTCTCTGAATAAATTAAAATATCATCAATAAAAACCACCACAAATTCATCCAAGTAGGGCTTAAAGACACGGTTCATCAAATCCATGAAGGCTGCTGGGGCATTCGTCACTCCAAAGGGCATAAACAGAAATTCGTAATGACCGTACCGGGTTCGAAAAGCTGTCTTCTCAACATCAGCAGCTTTAACCTTTAATTGATGATATCCGGACCTTAAATCAATCTTCGAAAAGACCTGAGCCCCTTGTAGTTGATCAAATAAATCATCAATCCTTGGCAACGGGTACTTATTCTTGATTGTTACTTTGTTAAGTTCCCTGTAATCGATACAAAGCCGAAGTGTTCCATCATTCTTTTTCACAAACAGCACTGGAGCACCCCACGGAGACACACTTGGATGAATGAATCCCTTGTCTAGTAAATCTTGCAACTGGATTTTTAATTCCTTCATCTCGGCTGGTGACATTCTATAAGGAGTTTTAGATATGGGTTGAGTTCCCGGTGTTATTTCAATTGTAAATTCAATTTCGCGGTCTACTAACTGTCCTGGTAACTCTTCTGGAAAAACGTCCGGAAATTCACGAACCACTGGAATTACATCAATACCTTCCTTCGTCATTTGCTCTTCCAAAACACTACACAAATACCCTTGGCACCCTTTCTGGATTAACCTGTAAGCCTTTGCTGCAGAGATCAGATAAGGCGGGGAAGTCACTTCCTGTCCCTGAAAAATAGACTCGGATTGTCCCGGAGGATGGAAACGGATTTGTTTCGTCATGCAGTCTATAGTTGCACCATTTTCACTCAACCAATCCATTCCCAAAATAATATCAAAATACGTCATGTCAAGTGGTAACAGGTTAGCATGTACCCGAATGTCCCCAAGGCGTAGTTCACAAGCAACATACATGGAGGTACAAATTATAGAATCCCCCAAAGGTGAGGACACATATAGTATATAAGATAAAGTCTCTTCAGGTCTATCTAGATGAGTAACAAATAGTTTTGACACAAAAGAATGCGTGGAACCGGAATCAAATAACACACAAGCAGAGTGACCATGAACCATAAATATACCTGACACCACCGTTGCTGCATTTTGTACGTCTCCCGAGACCAAAGCAAACACCCTGCCTTGTCTTGCGATATCTTTGTTATTAGCAGATTTGACCGGTGCCTTAGTGTTGGTGGTTGGTGCCGACCCCGCTGAACTAGTAGCAGTCCTGTTGCCGTTTTGTTGTTGCTCCCTCTGAGGGCAATCCCTTATCACATGACCTGTTTTTCCACAGTGAAAGCAGGCTCCAGATCCCCGATAGCACGTCCCACGATGCCTCTTCCCACACTCTGAGCATACAGGAATTGATCCCTGACTGGGGGTAGAAGTAGTCGAAGTCGAAGTCTCTGAATTTTGTTTCTTGTTTGGTGGAATAATTGACCCCTTCGACCATTGAATGTTTTGTCTTTTCCCTTTCCATTCAGAAATTCGGTTCTGATTAGCGAGGTTTCCTTCTGCTATGATCGCTCTCTCCAAGACATCGACATAAGTGGGTAGTTTCAACATATTGACCCTGTCCAGAATAGCACCCCGTAGTCCCCCTTCAAATTTTCGTGCTTTCTTATAGTCTGTGTCTACCATATGAGGCGCGAACCGGGCTAATTCTGCAAATTGGGCCTCATACTCAACAACGGTCTTATTCCCTTGGCGGAGAGTTTCAAATTCAGTTACCTTCTTATCTCGTACACTCTGTGGGAAATATTTATCATAAAACAATTCCAGGAACCTATCCCATGTCAGCCCTTGGTGCATCGTTCTTGTTAGCATCTACCACCTCCGTGCCTCGTCCTCAAGAGTAAAGGCAGCCAGTTGCACCTTTTGGGCTTCGGTGCAAGGGAAAACTTCAAATAACTTCTATATTCCCAATATCCATGCCTCTGCTTTCATTGGCTCTATTCCTCATTTAAAGGATGGCGGCTTCATCTTTTTAAATTCCTTGGTGAGGGTAATGGTCCGATTTTCAGCATGAAAGTCTTGCACTACAGGTGGAGGTACCGGCGGTGGTAGCGGTTGTTGTTGAGGCTGTTACTGTTGTTGCCGTAGGGTTTCTGCCATTTCCATAATCATTCTCTCCATTCTATCCAACCGTGCAGAAGTAGCATCTTCCGCATCCTCCGTCCTTGTCCTCGCCATAGCCTGTACAACAATTATTTACATACAATAGATATATTCAAAATTGTTAGCCTTATCAGAGTATGCTTAACGTTGCCATCAATCTTTCATATACTTTCAGGATGTCATGCAAGATGCCTAAAGCTTTCCTAGACACCCTAAAGCTCAATGGATTCGTGTGTGAGATAGTAACTCGTGCTCTGATACCACTTGTCACGCCCTCAAACCTGTCCCTAAAAGTTTGGGCATGACCCGTTCGGAAACAACCATTTAACCTGTTGAATATAACATACGAGGCCATGTCGGAAGCATTAATAGGAAAATAATGACACAAAACAAATTCCATGAGCTACTTCTACATGCCAGGATCTTATATCACACATGCGTCATATATATATATCATAGAAGATAGATAAAGTTCTAAAATATACACTGGATCATTGGTTATACACATACATATACACATAGATATACAGTCCCAGCTCTATAAGTGAGCGTATACAAAAATCATGAAATTTTGTACATCAACCTTAATTGGGTAACCATAAATAAGCCAACATTTAACAACTCCACAAAAATAAATGGCTTCAGGTAATGCTTGAACCCATGAAAGTTGACAAAAGGGAACGGGTGTCGTGGCTCGGACTGACCACTCGGTTGGTTACCTACAGAAACAAACATAACACAGAGTGAGTCAAGCTCAGTGAATAGTAATACATAAATAGGACAGTGCTTGACTTGAAATATAATACAATAGAGCATAAACGATGCATATATAGGTAGTCTGAATCTGTATTAACTTCGTGACGACCTTAACCCATTTTTGAAACATCGTGGTTCGCAACATAATTTCTTGAAACATGATGGCTGTGAGCCCTTATACGTGGTGGCACAAGGCCCTTAAACATGGTGGCGTTTTTCCCTTGAACATGGTGGCACGAGGCCCTTGAATAGGTTGGTATTAAGCCCTTGAATCATGTGGCACTAAGCCCTTGAATAAGTTGGCATTAAGCCCTTGAATAAGTTAGCATTAAGCCCTTGAATCATGTGTGTCTGAACTCAAGAGGTGTCTCACACGGACTCTAGAGGTGGCTCACATTGTAGCACTTAGTTCCGTGTAACACTTTGTTTCATATTACAATAACAGAGTAACTTGGTTTCAAAGTCTTCTTGAATGAACGTTTCTCACATTTCTTTCTTACATATTACATACTTGGAACATAGCATAGTTGTATATCATGCATAAACATAACACTTATGTCAAGCATTAGCTACTTTTGAAGTATATAACGGTACTACTACTCACAGTGTTGGGATGACGTGCTTGTTCCGCCCGTTGTGTGCCCTGCACACATTTAAAACTCACACTTTAGTTTATTTTTCATATCAAATTACATTCCGTTTCACTTCATTTCGAATGAATTAATACATATTAAAAAGACATCAAATACACATTCTGGCAATATTAGAGGGTTCTACACACAAAACGGAGCAATCCGGATTTTTCAACATGGGCCCCACATGCGGCTGTGAGCCCCGCACGTGCGGCAAACTTCCCCCGCACGTGCGGCAAAATGCTCCCGCACGTGCTTTTTAGGCAGAATGAAAACCCAAAAATTGCTCTTCTCCCGCAGGTGCGGCCACAACCCCTGCACGTGCGGCGATTGGCTCCCGCACGTGCGGCCATGACTCCCGCACGTGCGGCGATTCTGCACTTCCAGTCCGAAATTTGCTACAAAATTTGGTTCTTTCGGGAGTGTTTAAAAGGCCCTAAATTGAAACTTTTAAATGCTAAATCATGATTCAAAAGCATGTAAATTAAAAGTAAAACACCATAATTTAATCTAATTTGAATTGAATTAAGCCCTTGATCACCACTCAATTCATTAGGACAAAAGTTGAAGTTCAACAATATAGATTCATCCTTGAGGCTCCTAACTTCACACATTTAACATAGATATACCAAAAACATAGCATAAACATGAATATCAATTTGATAAGCAAGGAAACAAGATGGTGCTCTCATAAATAGCTTGCATTGAGTCCAAAATTCATAAATAATGAGATTATTCTACCAAGTCTTTACCACACACACACATCCAAAACTTTCATGCAACAGCAAGGGCTTCCTATTTCAAATCGAGGAAGAGGATTAGGTTAGGAAATTCAACTTACCTTGGCTTCAATTCTTTCTATTCTCTCTTGTTCTTGACCTCTCTTCCTTTTCTCCCAGGAAATGTATGGAATTTCTAAGTTTGAGGCTTCTCATAGACATATATATATAGAGGTTGAATAAAGACGAAAAATCAATCGTTTAAACATCTGAAATTGAAATTCCACAAAAATGCTTAATATTACTTAAAAATTATCCTGATCACATATATGAGCTCAATTTCAGATAATTAAGTTCTTAAGGCTTCCAATTTCCACTCGTAACTTAGAGATGTAACAGATACTCTCTTTGTCTAACAGATAGCCATCTCTAAACATCAAATTCCCTTACTTAACCATAATTTTTCAAAGAATTTCACAATAAACGTTCAAAAACACAAAACAAGGTCTGATAATATATTAGAAAATATGCACGAGGGTCGGGTTATTACAGGCCCCGTGGCAACAATTAAGAAGATCCAAATCTTGTAGCACATCCTGCTAAACACCTGAAAAAGATTCAACAACGTGGGATGAACATATAGTCCAGTAGGGATCTCAACATGATCCTCAACAATAACAACATTACAGATAGCTATGATCATGAATGCCCAATCTCATACTAGAATAGTAATGTGACAGTTTATACAAAGTATACATAAGTATGAACTTTCTCGAAAACAGTCATTTCATTTAACGCTATAAGCGATTCATCTTTCATTTTCTTTCATTAACCCCGTTCCCAATCTCTCATAACATTAACAATTACTTAGGAAATAGATTCACTAAGCCCATTACCCTATTCCATTTTCCATACGTACAACAGATGTACCCTTTCAAAACATATTTCTAAAATGTTTGATCTCCTTCTCATTTCCAAAAGACAAAAGACATTTTGGTTCATTCCCAATTCAATTATAACTATACATGCATATCTTTATAAAAAGAAGATAACAACTCACCAACATGTATATAATCAACCAAGGAGGCAACTCGGCCCTCCAACACTGTAACTAACACAATCCATGATATTCTCAGATGCACTGAAATAACAACAACAAAACTTTGCTCTACTAGCTATGTGCGTAGTAAGCCAAAGATACACTTCTCACAACAACATACCATTTTACCAGGCGCTAGCTGGAAAGGGTGTGGTACCTTAGATTCTTAGCGCATTCAGTTCTCCAGGCGCTAACTGGAAGGTAACGGTACCTCTGATTATCAGCGCAGGGTATAACACTAACAACCACAATATAACAAGGCATAACCAACATGTGTAAAACATACACATAAACTATCAAGATATAAGCAATGTGTTAAGGTACATGAACACATAGGTGTGTGGAGTCCATCCCCTATCTTCTCACACACACTGGAGTACAACTCCTCTCTCCTCCCTAACCAGTATACATATATAATGTACCTCAGCATTTCATCACATAAGATGTTCAATCAACAATGGTGTAATGTATACACGATAATTCAACGCAACCGTGTCATCCTCCACCGATGACCAAGGACAAAACCTCTAGATGCATGCATATTGTACATCTATTAACAGACTCAATTATCATGAGATCACAAAACCCAACAACAACATTAACATGGTAGTTAACGATACAACCCCCCACAAGTGAGTGTTCAACACTCAAGATACAACATTCCAATTTTTATACCTATTTCGAAAATACTTTACTCATTTCATAAAACCAATTCCATTCCTTTTGTTTTCACAAAATCAATTCCATGGACAATAAAGCCATAACTCATTTTAATCCACTACATTCTTTTCAAAGCCATTCCAATTTAATTATGCAAATTAAGTCATAATCATTAAATTAGAGTTTTCCTCCCTCTTTCTCAATATTGATCAAAAAGGCTCAATCATTTACAACAAACAACAATGACCTCATACAAGACCCAAAATACATAAGTATTTGCCCAAAGATCCAAACCCCTCTATTAATTTATTAAATCAAATAAAAAATTAGGGTTTCCTCTCCTTTCAACAACAACCTGCTAATTAACACTCCAATTAGCCTAAACCATAACTAGTGATGATAAACCCAAATCCAACAACCAACCCAAGGCTCAACCTCATGATTTTTAACAAATCCAATATGATATAAAGTTTTCATGCAATACAAAAACTACCACATGTCTATCTATAGATGGAGTATTAAAAAGAAACAAGGAGAATCCCTACCTCAGATGGAGAACTCAAATGGAGAGGATGACCCAAAATCAAAGTGCTCCAAATCCACTATTCTTCAGATTAGAACGAAGCCCAAGCAACCCTCTATCTTTCTTACAAAGAGCCTAGGATAGATTCACACTCGAAGGAGATGAAAATCTAGAGAGAATGTGAGTTTAGAGAAAGAGAGTCTCGTATCTAGGGTTTTAAAAGTGAAAAGAGGAGAAAAAGTGATGTTCTCCCCGGCTGCTGCTAACTGATATAAATAGGCTCGCTCGAGCGAAGGATTAGTCGCTCGAGCGACCAGACACAAGAAAATGACCTCGCTCGAGCGAAGAAAAGCTCGCTCGAGCCAAGAAACACAACTCTCAAGTCTGTACCCAGACGCAGACGCATGCTCGAGCGGAGTCACCCTGGCTTGAGCCACCAGACACAAAGACTCCACTCTCGTTCGAGCGACTAAACCCTGGCTCGAGCGAAGGACCAAACAAAGAGCTCGCTCGAGCGACAAACAGCTCGCTCGAGCGAAGGACTAAAAACCTGGGCAGCAACCACCTGCTCCCAATCACATCCAACCTGGCACAAACAAGTCCAAAACATTCTATAACTCAAATTTAAAGAATTGAAGGATAGAAACAAGCTCAAAACAATAACCGGCATCCACGGAACTAAGTCCGGATACAACAACCAAAGAAGAAAGAACTGGGATCGCTATATGGCAAATACTTTTTGCGACCGCAAAACAGCAATCGCAAACTATTTGCGACCGCCTAACTTACTTATGGCAACTGATGTTTTGCCGTCGAAAAATAAATAAATAAATAAATAAATAAAAATAAAAAAACCTACAATGTATTAGCGACCATCTTATTACCGCCGCAAATAATTTTCAATGACATTTATAAATAGTGCATCGCTATGATTTATGATCTTTCCAAAAATCTGGCTACATTGAACAAGTCAAATCCAAGTGAATCCGATCAACAAGAAACTAAAAAATAAACTCAACCAAGTGAATTTCTAAATTTTTTTTCCCGTCATTTCTTGTGCTTGAAACTCTTAATGTTCTTTAGAGCCGTGCAACTGGGCTAAAAAAAAAAAGAAGAAGAAAAAGTGTTGGATTAGAACAAAATAATTCTTGTTATAATCCAATTTACTCAAAAATGCTTTTCGCTGTCTTTGAAACTTCCCAAGCAGAAGATCGAACCTCAACAGTTTTCTTGCCTCTGAAACTTCCCAAGCAGAAGATAAACCTCAACAGTTTTCTTTCTTTAGTCATGACATTTTTTGGGCCTACAGAAACAAAAAGCAAAATGAATTGGAAAGTCTCAATATGGAATTTTTTCATAGAAAGGAAATAATGAGTAGGGCCAGTTGTCCAAAGAATTAAGGCCTAGTTAAAGAGATAACAATAAAAGTAAAAGAACGATTCAAAGGCTTCTCAAAGTCATCATATAAAAGGAACACAACTCACCAGAAGAACAATTCAAATATATGTTCCAATAGGTTGGCATTCTTGGTAAAAAATCCTCCTGGAAACATTAAGTTGAGGTGGCATTTTAGTACACTAAATTGGAGCAACTAAATAAAATTTTATGGATGACGTACAGTTCCAAAAAAATTCAGATGAAAGTAAAACTAACAAGAGCGCAGGATTTTTCTAACCAGGATAGGCAAATGACATATGGTAGTAGAAAGTAGAATAAAAACCAAAAAGAGCAAGAAAAAAAACATGTGTGACATAGAAAAATCAGGGAAACCATTCTCTCAAGCACTAAACTTGCAAAGGTGCTATCACAAACAAGGATATATTTGATATAAAAACAAGCTTCAATGGAGGATCAAGGGCTTAACATTATGAGGACATGGCGAACAAAGCATTGACATATGTTTTCTTTTTAAGGATTTGGATCTCCTGAATAAGGCTTTTTATCGTATTTATAGGTCCGCATACCCGAGATACCTTCTACAATTTCAACTATTATCAGGAGTTTATTTGTTGATTATGGTGATGTTCCTATGAAACCACAATGGTTACTTGAACAGAATAATTTGAATACAAAACATGAGCAACATAGATAAAACAGAAGGAAAAATATATATACTCTCACATGAATAACAAAATTTCTTTTAAGATAAAAAGTAAAAAGGCAGGCAGTTCCTTTTACAGTTTTGAATTCTTCATGATAACTATTTAATTGTTTAACGTAGCCAGAAGATGACACAAAATATCAAACAAAGAAATTTTGTTTAACTAAAGGAACCAGCATAATGTTTAGTTGTTTCATGGTAAATATTGGAATCTTCTCTGTAATAAAAGCATATCAATATCATATGAAACTCATGTTCTATAGATTCATTAACAACTATCTGTATCCCCTAGATAAATTTAATCAATACTCAAAAAATCAACAACCAATTAAACAAAGTTAGGAGTTGATGGCACCTTCATAGATTTATACATAGAAAGGTAAGGTACTGCACTAAAAAGAACTAAAGAATATCAGAGATACATTAAAAACTTAAGATTTCAAACTGAACTCAACTTCGAGAAGCAAAAACAGTTAGAAGAAACATACATCATTTCAAACAAGAATTGTTGGCTTGAATTCTCTTGTGCCCTTGTTAACACCCTCTTTACATTTGATAGAAAGCTGACTAGTGCCTTTATCTTTCCATACATCATTATCTGCTGGATCACTTGACTGATATATTAACCACAGAAGTTGTCCCATTTCCAACTTCTCGG
>JAXFYN010000723.1:0-49263 GCA_036172215.1 Camellia granthamiana
TCTTGATGTATTTTATCACAACCGAACCAGACCTCCACACAACGAAAATGCCGGTTCATGATTCAATGACTCAACCAAGTGAATGCTTGTTTAAAATTGTTTTGACATATATTGTGCTTGTATAAAACTAAGTTCATACATATACTACTGTGGCAAAAAAATAACAAGAAACTGATGATCCAAAAGTGTATGTTGCTAAAACCAGATATAGGACAGTTTTAGGAAATTTGGATAATGCAGCCACCAATAGGAATTGTGGTGGGTTTTTGGTTATAAAAAGCATTCTTGGCTAGAGTTTTATAACAGAAAGTGATTTGCTCAAGTAGTCAAGACCGATGATAACAGGAAAGTGATTTGCTTCAAAAGTTCAGTTCAAGTACCAAAAGGATGTGAATTTCTAGGTGATCTAGCCCCTTTAGCAGCATTTGTTGTTAGGGAAGCAGAAAGTTCTTCTGATTTTAGTATTATCAGGATTAGGATGGCTTGCAAGGAAGCTATGAAAGAGAGACAAATTAATGCTATGCTAGCCTTTTAAAGCAAGGTTTGATATAATTTGGGCACTGTAACATCTAGAAACACTAGTGTTGCATTACTTCTATAATGAAGTTCTTGTTTTCATACCCAAACGTAAAAGGAAAATAATGGACTGTTATACACTCATTGATGAAGTAGATTTTTAAGTTAATCTAGACCGTGGCTTCCACTATAAAGTCTGTTCCGGTTCTTTAATTATGATAACACATGAAGGTTGTCCTCATTTCTTCATATACTTAAATTGAATTTATGAAGCGATCCAAATTCAGGCAACTAAAATTTTGCAAAATTTCAGAGCAACTACTATTATCCTCTCCCTGCCTCTAGGAGCAATTATCACTTTTAAATGTGCATCTAGATATCAAATACTTATCTTAAAGCCCCGAATAATTGTAAAAAAGAATAGAGTAGAGTCCATTACCTCGTTTCACACCGAGGTCAGCAGAAGTGACTGAAGGGGAATCATGGGTATGCTTGAATTCCTGCAACTGCTTAAAGTTCATCCATGGGCTTCACCCAAACTTTCGCTTCATATATCTTTTTCTTACCAGCATCAACGGCCTCCAGGGTAAGATGGTACATCTTGCCAGAAACCACCTGTTCTTTGGCCTTCACCACTCTTGCAAACTCAAGAAGTGCATTCTGTACAAAAGGACCATGTGATGGAAATGACAGCACCATTCAAAACTAAGTGAGATCAAGAAAAGTATAAGGAAAATTAAAAAAATAAAATAAAGTAAAATGGTATAAAACTACACTGCTTTGAAAGATAGTTGTTACAACATATATTTCCCACTCAATTATCTTCCTGCATAACTTTTCTTTGGCATTAAGTTGGTACTTTTCATGATATTTATACTCATTATGAGGGATCAGATCAGCATACCATTTCCATCTTCACTATGCAAATGTCCATAATGTTCCTCTTTGGTATTTGTAATTATACATCTAAACTTTTGGGCAATTTGATGAATGAAAAAGATCAGTTGAATTTGAAAATTGTTTAGCAATGGAATGTGGAGTTTTAATTTATCCAAATTTAGAAATAGCATGTGAGCAATTAACAAATTTATTGAAATTTATAGAAAAGTGAAAAAAAAAAAAATTGTGACAATTCTTATCTTAAAAGATGTTCTAAAGATAAGTTTGTGCTTTATATAATAGAATAGATAATTGTTTTCCCCAATTTTTTCCTTTTCATTTTATTTAATTCCTTGTTTAATATAAAATAGTTGGTACTTAAATCATATATGTATGTGTTTAGTAAGTGATGCATGTATTTAAATTTATATGCAAATAAATACATATGCATCTATGGACAAATTAGATGCCTTTCTTTTTAGCTTTAGGTTCCTTAATAATTTTTTTTAATTTAAAATATATATATATTTTTCAGTTACTATATTTTCTGTGTGTGTTTTGAAGCATGACTTTTGTTTGATTGGGTTTTCCATTATTTCATTGAGTTTGTTATATTGTTTGTGATTTATGGGTCAGTTAAATGCATCTCCAATCCTTCGCCTTTTCTTTCATCAAATTTAAATTACATGAAACAGTACTAAAAAATCATCTCCAATCCTTTTATCAAACGTTCATCAAATTAAGGCAGATTCATTTTTCTCATGAAATTGAGAACTAATTGCTAATCAAATTCTTCATCAAATTAGAATTTGATGAAATTTTTTTTTAAAAAAAATGAAGCATTTGAGATGATTTCTTTTCCTTCAAATTTGATGAAAAATGAAATTTGGGATAAGAGGGAAATTTTAAAAAGATTTTGATGGAAAATTGATGAAAGGATTGGAGTAGTTCATATCAAATCAAGCTTTTTACTCAAATTTCGAATCAAATTAGATGAAAATTTTGGATTTTTTTAATATTTGTTTTGGTGCATATACAAAGGGGTATATTGATTTGTTTTCGGAGAGAGATTCGTGCAGATATAGAGAGATATCTCAGGAATTACAAAAACAATATCATCAAAAGAAAATTCATATCATCACAATGATCAAAGATAAAAAAATAAAAAAGTGAATTGAAGATCTCGAAATTACCTCTTTCTTGTTGTGTTCTTGGACAGCGAATCGGCCAATGCTCTCAATCTCAGCACTGTTTTGATTCCCCATGCAATCGTGAATTCCTCCGAGGATTGGTTTCATCCTTATAAAACCGTCGTCTCTGGAAAACCCTAATTCGCAGAACGAAAGAGAGCACAACCACTACAACAACAACACTCAATGATATAACCAACTTCATCTCTCTCTCTCTCTCTCTCTCTCTCTCTCTCTCTCTCTCTCCTCTGTAATCGTCTGAGAGTGCTCGATTATTCTGATTCTCTTTCGATTTTCTTTTTCCACAGAAAATATCTATGTTGAAAATAATTTATTAGTTTGCTTACGTCGGAGATAAGCATTTGAATGATAGTTGGTGGTGATTACTTTGCGTATTTGGGTCGGTTTCGATCTCACTTATTGTCGAAGTCTTGGTAAATTATAATACATTTTTAAGTTTTATTTAAAATATAAATTATTTTTTATAATTTAAAAAATTATAAATATCTCTTTATTTAAAAAATTTATTTTATAGAATTAATTAAAATAATAAAATTCATAATTATTCTTTTATATAATAATAAAATATTTAAATTGTTAATTGAAATATATTTTTAACATTATTAAAAAATATTAATTAATTTGATAATTTATTAGTAAAATAGGTGATTTGTTATGAAATTAGAAACCTCAAGGAGTGGAATGTAATTTTCAAAACTACAAGAGACGATTTTTATTTTAATTAAATATTAGGAGTTATTTTTGTAATTTATCCTAAAGTCTTTTACTAATTTTTTAGTTTTTTATGAAAAAATTTGTAGAAAAACAAAGTGAATGATATAATAATTTATAATAAGTTTTTGATTTTTTTGACTAAAATATTTAGTCTCCAAATGAGGCCTATGGTCACTATTTAGAGTTGTTTTAGATATGACTTCTAAATTTTATTTTTTATTTATTATGAAAAAATGTGTAAAAAATAAAGAGATAGTTTGAGTCAAATAAACTAATAAGCTAATAAGTTGGCTTATTTAGCTGTGCCAAAAGAGACCTTAATGATTGAAAAATAAAAATAATAAAAAGTGAAGTGAAATAAAAGAAAAATAAAATAAAAAATATATATATATATATATGAATTTGGTTAGAATGAAAATTTTAGTAAAAAATAAATTTTTTAATTATAAGTAAACATTTTTATAATAAATTTAAATTTTATTGTATTTTTATGTGTTTTTTTTTACGAAAATTAAAAGTTTAGTTTTTTTTTTTTTCTTCGAAAACATGAGAAACATTATATTAAAAAACAACACCATTACAAAAATAAGATTTTAAGGGGTCATTCTAACCAAAGAACAAAACAACAAAACAAACAATAAAAAATAAAAAATAAATCCGTCAAAAAAACAGTTATCAGTTAGGGAAAATCACTGATCTTATCAAAAATGTGGTCTAGAAAGTAAGATCTGTTGAAAGCCCACTGCTTTTATCGACATCGTCCCCGTCGCTGTTGCCCAATTCTGCTGTCGGACATCGAACACAGCCAAAAGTTAGAGTTGAGAAAGAAGTACACCCACAATGGTATGGAAGAAGGCTTGAGAGAAGAAGGAACCATTGCGGGTGTCGAAAATTTAAAAAATCCAGATCTACACTCGAAAACTGTAGATCTATACTCTAGGAGTATAGATCTACACTTTAGAAGTGTAAAGTGGGCCATCGAAATATCATCAAAACACTGCAGAAAATCACCTAAAAGTTTAGTTATTATGCTATCATGAGTTATATAAAAAAGCTTGTAACTTTCACCACTTTCATACTAAACAAACTTAATAATTGTATATACACATACATTTGTCTCACTTTCTACTATTTTCATTCTAATCAAACTTAGCCTAACATTTCTAAAACTCTTTTCGTGAGAAATTATCACATGAGTCACGATTGTAATGTGATCGTCATGTTAATTTTCTATCATTTTTTAATTTTTATTTTTTGATCTATACAATTATTTTTTTGATCGGCAAAACGAAGAGGCTTTATTGATGAAAATATATTACAAAGAGCAAGATAAAAACATCAATAAAGAAAGGCGAGCGCAGAAGCATCATATTGAGCTCAATCATCCCAACCAGGTTGGCACAACGGAGCCCAACCTATCATTTGCTAGCGCCACCAAGGTTGGTGAGCAACCAACCGAACAGACAGGAAAGAAAGAACAACAACAGATAGAACAACAACACCAGAGCAGCCCAGATACAGCAGTCCATCCACACCTGCAACCACACAACCACCAGATAGCAGCTTCATGCAATCCAGCTTTGACTCCCAGGATTGGACCCTTACTGATGATGGAAAATAGCAACAAAAAACACAGCAGTGCAGCTGATGCACAGCCACTCTGCTACTGCCATGGGACTCTGATCAACCCAACCACTTGTAGATTGCAGGATAGCATATCAAGCAACAAACCATACAGCTCCCCTGCAACACACCAGCAGGACTTCTCAAGAGCACGTAGGATTCCACCAGCAGACAAGAGCACAAACATCCTAACAGCTAATGCAACAGCCAGCACAGACCCTACTGTAGCAGACCTTCCACAAAAGTGCTGTCCTCATCCCCTAAGACACCCAAGCACCACACCTGAGGTCAAGACCCTTCCTTAGGACTCCATCTGTGGGCCAAGACAAACAATAAACCCTCATTGAAAGTTTGGACATCACAAGATTATGGGATTTTCTCAAGCATCCCCTCAGCCGCTTCACACATCCAGCCAGACCAGCAGCTGCATGAGGAAAGACCAGCAGCAAACCAGCAGCAGCCATCCTTGAATGATACCTAGCAGACCCATAAGGCCACCAACAAGTCACAAAACTGTCACAAAACTGTATCTGGGCACCATCTAAACACAGCAAAACAACATAGCAGATCCATCTAAACAGAGCAGGCATGTAGCAAACATCAGCAGAGCACAATTCACAGAACTGCAGATTTTGCCAACATCCTCTCACTCCAGCCACCACAGACCCTAAACCCAGCCCCTCCACCAAAGACTATCCATTTCCAAGCCGAATCTCCTGAATGTTGCAGATAATCTGCTGCACTGAGTAACAGCAATCCTGAATGTAAGACTTGGCCCATAAAGCGATCCTTGTCTTGATTAAGTCACACAGCTCCCCCAAGTGCATTTGACTCTCACAGAAAACTTTCTCATTCCTGAATTTCCATAACGACCACAAAACCGCAAATGGTATAATACGCCAGATCATATTCAGATTGTTTCTCCACTTGAATCCCCTCCACCAATTAAGAATCCCTTCCACAGTTTGTGGAATTACCCAAGTCAATCCCCACCACTGCATCAAATCACACCAAATTCTCCAAGCAAACGGCCACCATATAAGGAGGTGGAATACGGATTCAAGCCCTTCATTACACAACGCACACACAGCAGAGGCTTCTGGCTCCAGCACACCAATCCTCTGCAGAAAACCAGCTGTTTTTAGTCTCCCTTTCCATGCTAGCCAAACTAGAAATTGAACCTTTGGGGGAGAAAAATTATTCCATATTAACTTTGTTACCAGAAGTCGAGATGAAGGCACTGCCAAAGGATACAGAGATGAGACAGAAAACTCAGCAGATGGAGATGCCAACCACCCGAGACCATCCTCCCTGTCCGTGAGGCCAACCAAATTCTGATCCAAAAAGGTACTCAACCTTGTAAGCTCATCCTCCTCCCAACCCAATAACCTTCTTCTAAACCTGAATCCACCTAGGTGAGGTTTCATTCCTCTGTAACACCACTCTCAGGGACACCTCCTTTTCAGTTGAGAGACTAAACAACCTAGGGAACTCATTCTTAACACAGCAGGCCCCCAACCAATAATCAGTCCAAAATCGAATTCTATTCCCATTTCCCACCACCACCCGACTATTGTCCAGGAAAACACTCAGAAGGTGTGGATTAGATTGACCTATATTAATAATACCATTCCAGATTTTTGAATAAGAGCCAGAGAAAGAAGTACTAGGCAACCAATTTCCACCCACTGACCCATACCTGCTACACAACACTCTTTTCCACAAAGTGTTAGACTCAGCCCCATACCTCCACCACCATTTAATCAACAAGCACTCATTCACCATCTTGACTCGTCTAACACCCAAACCCCCGTTCTCTTTACTTTTGGTTGCTTCCAGCCAACTGACGAGGTGCACTTTTCTCTTCAATTCAGACCCTCCCCAAAGAAAATTTGCTTGAATTCTTTCTATAGCCTTAGCCACAGATACAGGGATCTTGAAAATAGATAAATAATAGATGGGCAGACTAGATAACACAGATTTTATAAGTACCATCCTCCCACCAAAAGATAGGAATCGCCTCCTCCAAGAAGCTAATCTAACTCTGCATTTATCGATGACTGGTTGCCAAGTTTTTTTTAACCTGGGACTAGCCCCCAAAGGCAGACCAAGATACATCATCGGAAGCTTCTGGCTTGCACAGTTAAGTCTAGAGGCAAATTCCTTCATCTCTTCATCAGACACACCAATTCCACAAAGGGAACTCTTATGAAAATTAATCTTCAACCCTGAAACCAGTTCAAAACACCTCAGGATTCGTTTAATTACCAAGACCTCTTCCATATTGGCTTCACAGAAAATTATTGTATCATCTGCAAATTGGAGATGAGAAACCACCACTTCATCTTTGCCCACTACAGCTCCCTTAACCAACCCCAAAGATCTGGCTCGATCCATTAGCATATTCAGACCTTCAGCTACCAAATTGAAAAGGAAAGGAGACAACGGGTCACCTTGCCTAAGGCCTTTTTCAGGAATGAACTCAGCCGTAGGGGATCCATTTACTAACACAGACATTCTGGCTGATGCTAAACACTCCTTGATCCACCCTCTCCACCTAGCCCCGAACCCAAAATTTTCCATCATAGATAAAAGACACTCCCAACTGACAGAGTCATATGCCTTCTGAAAGTCAAGCTTGAGAATCAACCCTTTTCTCCGACTCCCCTTCCACCAATCAACAATCTCATTCGCAATGAGTACGCCATCGAAAATATTTTTACCTCTCAAAAACGCTGATTGAACCTCTCCAACCACCTTAGGCATCACCTTCTTGATTCTATTAGCCAAAACCTTAGCTACAATCTTATACAGGGACCCAATAAGACTAATCGGTCTAAAATCTGATAAACTAGTAGGGCATTCAACTTTTGGGATCAAAGTGATAAAAGAATTATTCACACCAGCCCCCAATTTCCCATTCTCATAAAATTCTTTGAAAAATTGAAGAACATCAGACTTTAAACAATCCCAACACTTCTGAAAGAACATCAAATTAAACCCATCAGGACCATGGGACTTATTCCCATCACAACTCCTAATAGCACTCCACACCTCATCTTCAGAAAAATCTACTTCCAGAATACCGGCCACTTGCTCCTGACCAATAGATGTAAAATGACCCAACAACTTAGGCCTATTCCTCCAATTTTCAGCGAACAGGCCTTTAAAATGCTTTAACACCTCCTGCTTCACCAAAATGGGATCCTCAAGGATTACCCCATCCACTGTGATTGAATTCAACAAATTCCGATTCTGTCTAGAGGATGCAATGATATGAAAATACCTTGTATTCTTGTCCCCCTTCATGCTCCAATCTAGTCTAGACTTCTGAAGCCAAAGCCACTCGTCCCTCTTCCTAAGAGACCACACCTCCTTTTTGACCTCCCTACGCCTGGCAATCTCAGCCTCTGACAATTCTCTAGCCTCCGCCACCAGATCAAGTTCATGAAGCTCCACCTCTGCTTTTTTAAGGGAGTAGGAAACATTGCCAAACACTTCATCATTCCACTTTTTCAATTCCATCTTGAGATATCTAAGTTTTGCAACAATGACAAACCCAGCCCACCCAGTGACATTTGAAGCTTCCCACACCTGCCTGACCACCTCAAAAAATTTAGGGTGTAACGACCAAGCATTTAAGAACCTAAATGGCTTTGGCCCCCAATCCCTTTCATCCTCCATCAATACCAAGGGACAATGGTCAGACACACCCCTTGGGAGGCCCCACAGCTTAACATTAAACCTACTCAACCATTCAGGCGCTAGAAGAACTCTGTCAATTCTACTCCAACTACCCCCATCTTCTGAATTACTCCAAGAGAATTGCCTGCCCTGCAATGGGACATCATACAAGGCTAGCCTTTCAATAAATTCGTTAAACTCTACCATCCCTCTATCCCTTCTCAAACACCCTTTTCTGTCCCCTATATTTCTAATTTCATTAAAATCCCCTCCCACACACCAAGGATCTGGAAATCCTAGCTTGAGACTAGAAATAACTTTCCACACTTGCCCCCTACTCACTGCATCATTTGGCGCATAAACATTAACCAAAACACACCTAAAATCTGGAAGTAATGTACCTGACAGTAGGAGAAACCTTCTTGAACCACAACACTGAGATAATGAAAACACAGAAGGCTTCCACATGCACAGCAACCCACCAGCCGAACCATCCGCATCTACAAGCATATATTCCAATTCATCAACAGGCCACATCGACCGAACCAAATCATCTGACAAACCTTCTTTCTTAGTCTCTTGAAAAAAAGCTAAATCAATTTTTCTCTCTTTAAGTAGCGACCGGATTCTTCTTCTCTTTTCTGGTCTTCCCAACCCCCTAATATTCCATGACAGCAACTTCATTGGAAACCACAGAGGAACACCTAAATCCCCCATGGAAACTGTCTAGGCTAGGGCAGTTTCCTGCCTTTGAGCTGCCCTCTCTGCATCATTTTTTTCCAACTCCAAAATTCGGTGAACAACTTCCTTTTCCTTCCCTTTAAAACTGATGCCCAGAGATTTCCCCACCTCCACTGTCTTCCGAGCTTCCTGGAGGACTTGGTCATCTCCCTTCACTGCCACACAAGCCGAACTAGACCGAGATAAAACAGCCGCAGCAACTCTGAATGCAGGTCCTTTATGCCACACTCCTATAGCAGATAGGCCACCAATTCGACCTCCCTTTCCTTCTTTCCGAGCTATCTTACCACTCTCTCCCTTCAACCTGGGTGCAAGAGCTTTCTCCTTCCCCACAAGCTTGCTATGTTGAGATTTCGCCACTCTCCGATCCACCCCAGATTCCACTCCCACCGATGGTATCTTGCACTGTGAAGATGGAGGCAGCCTTTGACCAATGACCTGGCCCACATTCTGGCCTATATTCAGCAAGCCCACATTTAGAACTTCTGGGTTGGGCCTAGACACAACCTTATTGTTTTGGGCCTCCTCTAACAGAACTTGAATTCGAATCCCAGGCCTCTCAAGCCCAGATCCACTTATGCTTCTCATAAACCCAGGAGTCACAATTTCCTCATCCTCTCCCTCCCTGACATTACTTCCCTTCTTGTTCCCCGGTGCAATAACAGCATCTTCTCCACTATAGCCTGCTTCTGCCCCATTTAAGTTCCCCATACTTGGGATGATTGTATCTCCCACTATCGATTGAGAAGAATCGTCCACCTCCCACTGACCTGACCCTTGTATGCCGTGCACCCCAACATCCTTCTGCAAAGCTGCCTTGACACTCCTCTTGTGGACAGACTGCTCGCCAAGGTCTGCCACTGCATGTTGCAACTCTCTTTCCACCTCAGCCACCTCCTCTGCTACTCGCTCACCATTGCTGCCATACATGTTCTCCATATTGTTTGAGCTCCATCTTTCATGAAGAGAGCACTTACATACTTCTGTAAGGACTTTGGATACCCTAACTTGTTCCTCCCAAACTCTAACTGGAAAAATTCTGCCTGAACACCTCACCTGAATAACTGAATTAATGTACCCCATACAAGAGGTAACGATTTTAATTCTGCCACATTTGAAAGATAACTGGTTGGTTGTCTCCTCATCCAGGCTGATTACTTCACCCCATAGTCTCCCAATCTTGTTAAAGGTGTCTGGACTCCATAAATTAAGTGGGACTCCATAACAGCTCAACCAAACTCCTCGTTCTTGCTCTATATGCCCAAACTTCTTCCACTCTGAAACTGATTCGCACCATTCATGCAAGCAATCCTTTAATATTGATGCATTTTCCTTCATATCATCCAGTGAACTAAATGACACCACTGCCATTCTTCCTCCCCCCCTCCTGACCAGAATATCTGCTGGGCCTTTTTCCATGACTGCTTTTTGGAAGTTTGAAAAAGAGTAATAGCATTTCAATTTAACAATAAGGCTATGATATAGCCATCCATTCTCTGCCTCATGGGCTTCCACCGATAGACCCACACTTTCTTTGCTGGCTCCCTGCTGCACTACTTCTGCATATGACCGATAGCCTACGTTGGTTTGAACTTTTTGGCCCCTTTGCCACCGAGAACCTCCATCCTCTCTTCCAGATCCATTCCCTGGTCTACCACCTGATGCTTTCTTTTCGAACTCTGCTCTCTTAACTCTCAAG
This sequence comes from Camellia granthamiana, assembly GCA_036172215.1. Taxonomy (NCBI): domain Eukaryota; kingdom Viridiplantae; phylum Streptophyta; class Magnoliopsida; order Ericales; family Theaceae; genus Camellia; species Camellia granthamiana. Next base: position 11,068 of record JAXFYN010000723.1, read on the forward strand.
GCTTTGTCGTCACACCACAGCCCATTAGATTTTTGGATTGCCACTTCAGTCGCTACAGGACAATCATACCTGACAAAACCAAACCTAGACCGCGTAGCTTTCCTTAACTTATTCGGAATGAAAACATCTCGAACAATTCCAAACTTCATGAACAGATCATAGAGCCCCTTCGATCTCATGGATGTGGGAATGTTGTCAACAAAGATTGTATGAGTACCAGCTCGGCCTCCACCATGGCTTTGCGAGTGTTTACCCTTGCCATACAGCACCGGTTTCCACCCTCCTCCTTCTTCCATCATATTTTTACAACTTAATCTATACAATTATTAGGCTCTTATTATTAATTAAACACACCGTCAATATAAAATTTATGGAAGAAATAACAATTACTCATTCTCTGTAAAGTTGTAATGTGATTTTTCACAATTGACCAGTATTGTAATTCTTAAATATAATGAGTCATATGTATATATAAATAATTTTTGTGTGGAAAAGAAATTTGAGACCCACATTTGTTGATGATCAAATCAACAAGTTGATGAATAAATGTATAGTGAATCTACAAAATGAGACACTCTTACATTAGCACCACTTCTCATGAATACAAAATGGAGTTAGGCTCTGTTTGTTTATAAACAGACGATGATTGAAAGTGAAAACGGTAAAAAGTAGAACGAAAATTTATTCTTTTATGCACTTGAATATATAAAAAATTTTGCAAGCAAATGATGGAAAAAATTGTAATCACAGTATAAAGTTGTGGATAGAAATATAGACCAAGAGGGAAGCAATTGTGTTAAGTCTTGTGAAAAAAATAAATTTTCCTCTATGTTTTGTTAGAAATCGTAAGCCTAATTAAGAAGCTAATTTGACTTGTATAAAATTTTTTAATTTCCATTACTTTCTTTTTTTAAAAAAAAAAAATTTCTTTTCTTTTCTTTTGTATATTTTTTATATAATCAAACTGAGTCTTCGTTTGGCATTGGCTTTTTTAGCTGCCTTTTTTGTATTGAGACTTTTTTAGCCTGATTTTTTAAACCTTGTTTGGTTTGACTTTTTGAGTTTTGTGATAGAAAAAATGTAATGATTATGATTTGAATTTGAGATTTTATCTTATTGACTTATGTAACTAATTTTATCTTTTTGTACTTTTTTAGCCAAAAATCTAAAACCAAACGAAACTTGAGCTTGTCAAACATGGTGTGCCTAATTTTGTTAGCAAAAATACTAGAGATTCTAAAAGTTTTATAAAATATCTCACATGGGTGTGGGATCCACATAAAATTCATATTGTGTGAGTTTTACACCTGACATTTGATAAAAATTTTAATAAAATATTTAAAATTCCTAATATTACTCTTTTGTTAGAGTGCGCTCCGAAATTGCGCATGATACTTCTTGATAAATTAATCAAGGCAAAACATTTCTCCACTTTTGGTGGGAGTGTGCCCCGTATATGGGGTTATCTTAAAATATTAGGTATTTGAAATAATTTAAATAAATATATTTTTAAAATTTTTTATAAAAAAATATATAAAAAAATAAAAAGATAATGTGATATAAATAAATGCACTTATATAAGTTATATCAAACACCTCTTAAAAATGATCTCCAATTATGCCATGAGTTGACCTAGCCATATTAATTTTGGTTGCCACACAAATATTCTTACTAACATAAATTCTCAAAATAAAAAAAATAAAACTTAGAATTACGAAAAATTACCTCTTCCAAGATTTACGTATTAATATATATTCTACATAAAAAAATTTCATGATTCAATCATTCACTTGTTAAACCTTATAAATTTAATTTTTGTGCTTTTAAATATATATTATTTTAGCTAATTTTTCTTATGTGATCAAAATGACTATGACTATGACTACGACTACGATTAGGACGACTATGATGAGAAGTAGAAGAAAGTGACAAAAATGTGTACCATGCAAAGTGCTATTCTTTTAGCTCCTATTGTCATTATTATTTTCCTCTTTTTATAACTGGCAATTTTGTTCTAATCTATTAAAAAATGGAGGTTGTAAAAGGCAATTAATGGGAAAATAATTTGTTCCTTATTTGGATATGTGGTGTTGATCGATCTTGGAAGTTGTGAGAAATCTCCATCTAAGCTTTAAGGTATTTTTTCGATGAGGCAAAGGTTTATGATTACAAATCATCTAATATTCAGAATGTTACTTAAGGAAGCTAAAATGGAATATATCTACAACCATGAAGGTCCCTCACTTGCTTCAACGTGATGCTTGCCATAGTCACAATCACTTCCTCTTTTACTTCCAACTACCACCTTAGCATCTTCTTTTCTATCAGTGACTTTCTTCCCTATTACAACCTCTCTTCAACTTTTCTTGTTGTGACTCCACAATCTCTGTACTAGGACCTATTCTCCTCAATCCTACCATTGCGAAAAAATAAAGAGAAATAAAGTTCAAGGTTTAGGGAAGAAAAATGAGGAGGAGGAAGAAGAATAGGAGGAAGGTGGTGACGTAAATGGGAGATATGGTGAGGGAGTGGTAAAAAAACAGTTGTTGGTGGCTGAGAAGGGTTAGGAAGGAGTTGGGGATGGTAGGGAGGAACGGAAAAAGGTTGTAGAGTGGCGCCAACAATTATGACAGTGGAGAGAGGCAATAATGGTAATGGATGATAGAGATACTGGCAGAGGGGTGAGAGTAATAAAAATTAGAATTTTAAGGGTACAGAAAATTGAGATTTTTAATTTTTTAAGATCTGGATACTTTTAATAATTTTAAAAAGATAAACTTTAATAAAAAAAATATTTTTATTGTGTAAGTAGAACTTTCCACTTGAACTAGAAATTTATTGGATTGGCTTCTCTTCCATGCATTATTGGAGAATCCTATCCTGGCTTGTAAGCTCACTACTAGTCTCGATGATCCGATATTTATATAACATATCCATTTTATTACAATTAGTCTATTTTAAAAGGCAAATTTTATTCACAAATTTCACATGAAGGAATATTGATCCACGTAATTCTAAGAGTTTTTTTATGAATTAATTAGTCTTTTTTATTTTAGAAAGTTGTAATTATTTAATTTAGTTGTGATTCATTTTTCTAATTTTTTGATTCTTTTATTGAGGTGTTGAAAATTCTTTTTGAGAGGATTGGTGGCTGAAGTGTTAGTGGTTGAGCATGAAAATCTACATTTCTATTAGTGTGATTTTCTGGTGTTACATTGGAGCGTCACATTAAAATGTTACGTTTAGAAAAATTACATTAAATAGTTTTTGTGTGTTACATTAATTGCAGTGTTACAATTGGGAAAAATACACTAAGAACTTTTTTTGAAATGTTACGTTATTACATTTGAGAAAAGTATATTAAGGAGTTTTTTAATGTATTACATTGGAATGTTACTGATCGAGGCCGAATTGTACAGTATTGAGGCTGATAATTAAGATCCCTTAACCTTACTTGCCAGTCAAATTGTATATTTTATGTTTGTTTAATGCTAATCAGGTTGGATGCAATTGGAGTACAAAATAAGCAAAAACACCACATTTTAACTAGAAAAATGCTTCTTGTACGTGCGGAGGACCATTTTTGCACGTGCAACCCATCCATCACAACCAAATAGGGCCCAAGAAAATCGCACGTGTGGAGGCCCATTCCCGCATGTGCGGAACCCTCACCGCACGTGCAGTGGCATTTTCCGCACGTGCAGATGTATCTCGGAAAATGTGCCCGATGTCTTGAACCTATTTTGGAAAAGCTGGAGATATAAAAGGCAGAAGAAAATGTTGGATTAGGTTTTCAAAAATTCCCAAAAGAGAGGAAGGGCTAGGGTTTGGAAATGGTGGATTTTCAAGCTTCAATAACATCTTTTATGAGGGTTTCATCTTCTTCCACGGGGGTTTCATCTTCTTCCACCTCTTCTCATTCCTCCATGAGTGGCTAGACTTCTATTTCTAATGGTTTGAACAAGTTATATGGTATTCAAGAAATATTTATATATATTTTTCATTATTTCTTCAAGTATTCTACTTTTTGTGATTGTTGAATGCTTTCCATGCAATGGTTTTCTATTATTTCATATTCAAGGTATGAGACGAGCCATACTACAAGGAACGAGTCGTTTTGCTACCCTAGCTTAGAGCGAACGACTCATGCTATTTGAGAGGGCTCGTGGCCATACATTGAATGTGATTATTCTCTTAATCAATGCCTCGAACTTGTAGTTGCGAAGTATTATTTGGTTCGAACCATAACATAACTGATTTTCAAATTGAAACCTTATTTATGTAACTAATGGTGAATTCATTACTCTAGGTTTTTCCAAAATCAACAATTCCAATTTCATTATTAATCGTTAGTTTAATTTGTTAGTATTTTAATTATCATTAGTTTATAAACAATCGTCTCTTTGATCAGAATTAATTTAAAATTTAGCAATTAAATTAGTTTAATTTCACATTTATCCATGCGGATCGATACCTAAACTTATCATTATTCTAAGAAATTTAGTATAATTTAGTGTTTATTTTTGATGTGTGTAACAACCCATTAGTTACCTTTGGGAAAAGTGCACTAAGTATTTATTTATTATTTATTATTTTTAATGTTACGTTGTTATATTTGAGAAAAGTATACTAAAGAGTTTTTTAGTATGTTACATTGAAATGTTACGTTTTTAAAGTGTTATATTAGAGTGTTACGTTTGGAAAAATTCACTACAAGAAATTGCACTTTTGGCGACTAAATTTTTAGTCGCCAAAAGTCATATTTTTAGTCGCCAAAAGGTTTTCCCGACTAAATAGTTTGGTCGCCAACTTGGTCGCAAAAAGACGATCGACAAAGGTATTGGCGACTAAAAAACTTTAGTCGCCGAAAGTCCTAAATTGACGACTAAACAAGTAGTCGCCAAAAGTATAGGTATTGGCGACAAAAAAAACTTTAGTCGTTGATAGGCTAAATTGGCGACCAATCTTTTTGTCGACAAAAGCTTTCAAAAAAAATTTACATCGCACTTTCAGCGACTAAAACATTTAGTCACCAAAACTAAATTTATTTTCCACGACTAATTTATTTAGTAGCCAAAAAGATTTTTTCTTCATCTTATTTTTTTAAGTTACTAAATGTTTAGTCGCCTAAAGTGTAATTTTTTTTAGCTACTAAAAATTTAGTCGTCTAAAGTCTATTTTTTTATTTAGCTACTAAAATTTTAGTCGCCAAAATTTTTTTTATTCATTTTTTTTTTAACTACTAACTATTTAGTCACTAAAAATATTTACTGCCGTTGTGGCTACCAATTATTTAGTAGCCAAAAATATGATATTAATTTTTTTTTTTTTTTAATTTGTCCATAACCTGTATGTATTCCGTGCAACCTATACCATGTACATAAACAAAACAATATATATATTATCAATCATTTCGAAATTTGCACTCATTTTACTTCTAACCATCCAAAAAGGAACTATTAGAAGAATTATAAACTACAATAATAAATTGGAACATGAAATTTGCGCTATTACATCACTGAGTAGCAAGTCACACGGCTCAAACATATGGATCACATCTCCCATCTTAGGCCTATTTTCGACATCCGGATCAACACATCTAAAAGCAATCAAAATGATTTGTTTAAGTTCCTTCAATGAAATCATCTCAGGCATCTTAGGATCTACAAGATGATCAAAGTTTTGCTTGGCAACCATAGACTTTAACCAGTTTATCAAGTATACCTGCAATTGGAGATTCATTTTGCACTGCATTAGTATATAATTATAAAGCAGAGATAGAAAATAAAGCATTTTAAAGACTAGCAAGCTCTACTTCAGTTTCGATTGAGCACTCTAGAGGGGTCTTCCCAGTTATAATCTCCATGAGAAGTATACCAAAGTTATAAACATCACTTTTCTCATTGAAAACACCAGTGGAAGCATATTAAGATCTATTGACCTCATTACTATATTAAGATTCAAAAGCCAAATCACATATTAAGATCTATATCCAAAGACCCCAGTTACATGCACATCTTTGAAGGTGTAGGAGGAGAAGAAGCAGCAGAAGCCAAGAAGCAGGATAATAAACACAGATGAAGCACCAAAAAATGGACTTGTTCAAAAGATTTCCATGTCTAAATTCTCATATAAATAGGGGCTTGGGAAGCCCAAAAATTAATGGATTCAATCCATTGGCAGAATTTTGTGCTGTCTTCAGTTAGTTACAAACATCATCGTAGTCCAGCTAATACAAGTATACAATCATGATAGAATGCAGAGCCTCACATCAAAGATTTTAGTAAGCTCAGAAGTAAAACAACCTTCTTGTCCAACTGAATTCAGACCAATAAGACCACTAAAATGTCTAACTGCCCATCAAATGGAGAAATGAGGTCTTTCCACATTCCTCATCATTTGCAAAGTTGAAGATTTATTGAACTTAAAGAATAAGTTGTGTAAAGAACTATGTACAACAAAGCATAATGTGGTGTAAGTTTATACATCCAATTAACAATAATTAATAAAGTAGCATAAAGAATTGTTGCATTGTTGTCTTGAGTATTCATTTTGAAGGGACTTGTATGCTCAATTACATACTCTAACTGCTTCAAGCCCACCTTTTATTAGTCTATTTTGTAACTAATCAAGTCCTCCCGCATAAAAACAAATGACTAGGTGAAATAACAATGAGTTTGATACTTGAAAATTTTATATTCTGGGATTAATTGGTAGTGCTTGAAAAATTATTTATTCAAAGATTTGTTAATAATGGTAAAGACAGTCATTTTATCAATGAAATTATGAATATACTCCTTTTGTGTAGGTGGTCTGGCCTTCTACTATCTAGGCCTCAGGAATTGAATATTGTCACTCTTACACTCATCCTGGCTCTCTATTCCACTTGTACTCATCACAAGCATCAAGACACAATATTCGACTAGATTACACCAGCCAAAGAATCATAAACTTTCTATCATTAGCCCAGGAACTGAAAACGTTAGAAATTATAATGTATTTATTAAAGATGCAGAGTATAAAAAGTGTGATATTGATTGTACTAGTAATATACGTCAAACCTTCCCATACTGAAAACAATCAAAACCTCATGGGTCATATGCATAATCCTTCCAGCAATGCCATTCACCACACTGTACCCAATTGCAGCTAGCAAAAGCCAATGCAAGAAGCCATGCATGTGATTTAATTTTATAGTTACAAATGTCCAGGAAGTTAGTTTTTACAATTCCTAAAGTTTTGCTTTTTGGTAAGAATAATCACAAATTGTCTTTGAGCTTACAACATTGTGGACCAAATTTAAAGCAAAATCCCGTATTTTAAGAATAACTAAGGCACACTATAATAACAGTAAGCATGCATTTTTGGGGGGGGGGGGGGGAAACCAAGCGAAAATGTAAATGACAATAACAAATGTCACATTAAAAAACAGATCAAACATTCAAACAGAAAAACCACTCACTCTACTCAATAATTATGAGATAACACCATCTTAAATAAAGACAAATGCTGGTGTTTGAAATTAACACCATCCTAAACTCATTGTAACTGCTTCAAGCCCAAATTCCCTTGTTTTCAAATTTTAGAACTTGAGCTGAAACAATTTAAACCTCATATTTGTTTCATGAGCCAAGCCCACTGGTCTCTTAATTCCATATGATATCCTCAAAGTTCAATGAAAAAAAAAAAGAAAAAAGTGCACAATGAAAATCAAAACAAAAATGATTTTTTAAAAAATAAACCACAATCTATAAATCGATGGGGCAATTTCCAGTATTTCATATTCCTTTAAAAAATATTTGAAGGATACAAATAAAATTTAAAAATAATAATAAAAAATAGAACAAAGTGGCAAATTTTCAAAGAAAGAAAGAGATGGGCCATGGATTGGTTCATAAACCATCAACATCCATTTTATTCTTTTCAGCCATATTATTTACTCAAAAAATATAGTTAAATCAAACTTTTGTTTATTACTTTTAATCTATTGACCTCCATGTACTTCGTTGAATTTTATAAACTTCATTTGACTAGTCAGTCAATTTCATTAACAAGTCCTTTTCAGATTCCTTATTACTATATGGGGATTAAACTCATCATTTTCTGTCAAGGACCAAAAAGAAAGGGCTCAATATTGTTGTTGTTTATTGCCTATTCAGGAAAATCCAAGTATGTGGTTATGTGCTTTGCTTAGTGATCAATTGTATTATTTGAATTATTTAACTTTGACTTTGTCCTTCATCCCAAATAGGGCAAGGGTCCAAAAGGGTGTTTTACACGAAGTAGTTCCTAAGAGACATTTTATCAAACAGTTTGAAGGCAAGAAAAAAATCCAAAACCTAAAATCTATAGGCCATAATATAACATATCTCTAAAAATCCAAAACCTAAATTCACCATTTCTTTTCAATAAAGAGCTTGACAAGTGTAGATTTCCAAAAATCCAATATATACATAGACAAATTGAAAGAGAGAGAGAGAGAGAGAGAGAGAGGTTACTGACTGAATAAAGAGAGACAAATTGAAAGAGAGAGAGAGAGTCCTATCCTAGCTTGTAAGCTCACTACTAGTCTTGATGATCCGATATTTATATAACATATCCATTTTATTACATTTAGTCTATTTTAAAAAGAAAATTTTATTCATAAATTTCATATGGAGGAATATTGATCCACTTAGTTCTAAAAGTTTTTTTATGAACCAATTAGTTTTTTTTATTTTAGAAAGTTGTATTTATTTAATTTAGTTGTGATTCATTTTTCCAATTTTTTGATTCGTTTTGTGAGGTGTTGAAAATTTTTTTGAGGGGATTCGTGGCTGAAGTGTTAGTCGTCGAGTATGAAAATCTACATTTTCTATTAGTGTGATTTTCTGGTATTGCATTGGAGCGTCATATTAAAGTGTTACGTTTAGAAAAATTACATTAAAGAATTTTTGTGTGTTATATTGATTGGAGTATTACAATTGGAAAAAATACAGTAAGAACTTTTTTTGAAATACTACGTTGTCACGTTTGAGAAAAATACATTAAGGAATTTTTTAGTGTATCACATTGGAATGTTACTGATCGAGGCCGAATTGTACAACATTGAGGCCGGTAATTAAGATCCCTTAACCTTACTTGCCAGTCAAATTGTATATTTTATGTCTGTTTAATGCTAATCAGGTTAGATGCGGTTAGAGCACAAAATGAGTAAAAACACAGCATTTTAACCAAAAAAATGCTTTCCGCACGTGCGGAGGACCATTTCTGCATGTGCAGCCCATCCATGGCAACCAAACAGGGCCCAAGAAAATCGCACGTGCGGAGGCCCATTCCTGCATGTGTGGAACCCTCACCGCACGTGTGGTGGCATTTTCCGCACGTGCAGCCGTACCTTGGAAAATGTGCCTGATGTTTTGAACTTATTTTGGAAAAGCTAGAGATATAAAAGGCAGAAGAAAAGGCTGGATTAGGTTTTCGAAAATTCCAAAAAGAAAGGAGGGGCTAGGGTTTGGAAAGAGGGATTTTCAAGCTTTAAGAACATCTTTCATGAGGGTTTCATCTTCTTCCACCTCTTCTCATTCCTCCATGAGTGGCTAGGCTTCTATTTCTAATGGTTTGAACAAGTTGTATGGTATTCAAGAAGTTTATATATATATTTCATTATTTCTTCAAGTATTCTACTTTCTGTGATTATTGAATGCTTTTCATGCAATGGTTTTCTATTATTTCATATTCAAGGTATGAGACGAGTCATACTACAAGCAACGAGTCATTTTGCTACCCTAGTTTAGAGCGAACGACTCATGCAATTTGAGAAGGTTCGTGGCCATACATTGAATGTGATAATTCTCTTAATCAATGCCTCGAACTTGTAGTTGCGAACTATTATTTGGTTCGAACCGTAACATAATTGATTTTCAAATTGAAACCTTATTTATGTAATTAACGGTGAATTCATTACTCTAGGTTTTTCCAAAATCAACCATTCCAATTTTAGTATTAATTGTTAGTTTAATTTGTTAGTATTTTAATTATCATTAGTTCATTAACAATCGTCTCTTTGATCAGAATTAATTTAGAATTTAGCAATTAAATTAGTTTAATTTCACATTTGTCCATATGGATCGATACTTGAACTTACCATTATTCTAAGAAATTTAGTATAGTTTAATGTTTATTTTTTGTGTGTGTAACAACCCATCAGTTACATTTGGGAAAAGTGCACTAAGTATTTTTTTTTTTTTAATGTTACGTTGTTATATTTGATAAAAGTACTGATGGGTTGTTGAACACACCAAAATTAAATACTAAACTATACCAAATTCAATCAGAATAATGGCAAGTCCAGGTATCGATCCACAGGGACTATTGTGAAATTAAATTAATTCAATCGCAAAATTCCTAAATTAATTTTGATTAAAATTATAAGATTGATTCTATACCTAAACAGCAATTAAATAAAACTGAAGAATTATATTGACAATTAAAATCTAGGGTTTGAGATATTAATTTTCAGGAAAAATCCTAAGGGAGAGAATTCACCACTAACCACGTGAATGAGACTTAACATCAACCATCAATCGCAATTCGGTTTGAATTATCCAATATTTCACAACTACAAGTTTGAAATATTGATCAAGAGGATTGTTGTATTCAATGTACAGGCACGAATCATCCCGAGTAGTACGAGTCGTTTGCTCTAAACTATGTTAGCAAAACGACCCGTCTCTCATAGCATGACTCATCTCGTACTTTGAATACAAACACAAAGAATACTAATGTATGGAAAACATCAAACAATCACAGAGAGTAAAATGCTTGAAGAGAAGAACGAAACAATTATTTATAAACTTCTAAAATATCCATACATTCATTCAAACCAAGTTACAATGAAAGCTCGTGAAAAATTCCATTACATGGCTAGGGTTTCATCAAAACCCTAGAAAAGACGACTAGCCACTTATGGAGGAGTGGAAAGAGGAAGAAGATGAAGAAAAAGCCCCCATGGAAGTGTTTTCCAAGCTTTGGTAGTGTCTCCCCCTTTGGAACCCTAGCCTCCCTCTCTTCTGTATCCAATTTTCGAACCCTAACTGTGACTGATTTTCTGTCTTTTATTCGGAGCAAAATAGACCAAAAAGTTCGTGCACGCGTCCCTAGGTGGGCCGCTCGTGCGGTGGTGTGGGCCGCTCGTGCGGTGGTGGGCCGCACGTGCGGTGGTCTGGTGGTCTCGGATTTTTCACCTCTCGCTCGGAGAATCTGGTTTCACGCCCCCTTTTGATTGAATTTTCATATTTCCTGCCAAACCTGTACAAGTGCACGAAACACATCATCTCCACCAAATAAATAAAATTAAAAGACCCAAAATGTAACCTAAGTGGCCTCAATGTGGTACCTTTCGGCTTACATCAAGTACACTAAAGAGTTTTTTAGTATGTTACATTGAAGTGTTACGTTTTTAGAGTGTTATATTAGAGTGTTACGTTTGGAAAAAGTATACAAATGAATTTTTTTTGAAGTGTTACGTTTAGTAATTTCAATATTATGAGAAAACCCACATTTGTCTCTCAACACATTACACATGCGCTTTTATACTTGGCTCTTTATCTAATTCACACCAGAATGAATCTTTTGGGTCCATAAGAAAAAATTAAGGACTAAACAGTTCATAAGAATACTATTTAGAATTTATTAGTATTTCACCTTTTAAAAATACATTGACCGTTAATTTTTTCAACACAAATTTTAAAAATAAAAATTACAAATATCGATTTTACTTAATTTCTACACACAATTTAATAAAATAAACAATTTAAATCATCAAAATCAAAACCACAATGGACTCTGAAGTCCAAACAACACTCAGGTGGTGTTTGTTTTGAAGGATTGGGCCATGAGATTGGACTATTAGGCCATCCGGACTAGTAATCCATTGTTTGGTTCAATTTTTTTGCTCCGGATTAATAGTCTCTCCGGACTATTAGGGATTATTTCCATGGGATTGGTATCCCATGAAACTAATGTGTGAAATATTTATTTTACCCTCATGCTATTACTTAATAAACAATTGGAAAATGGTAAAATAATCTTTTGAACATTTATAAATTATTTTTTTAGTGTTGTTAATTTAAAATTATATATTAAATAAAAAATATAAATTATAAATTTAATTTAATTAAAAATTATGGTCTTATAAATTAAATTTTTTTAGTGTTGTTAAAAAAAATAAATTTATAAATTAAATAAAATTATTTTTTTAGTGTTGTTAATTTAAAATTATATATTAAATAAAAATATATAAATTAAAAATTATGGCCTTACAAATTAAATTTTTTTAGTGTTGTTAAATTATAAATTATAAATTATAGATTACAAATTTAAAATTATATATTAAATAAAAATTATAAATTACAAGGGTAAAATAGTCTTTTGAACATTTATCTTTATTCAGCCCGTCCAACCAAACATTGAATTCATTAAAAATAGTTCAATTCAGACATCTAATCCTATGACTAAACAAACATAGGATACAAATTTCGTTCAACCAAATAGTCTGGGGACAATGTATCGCAGGACTAGCAGTCCGATAGATTATAATCTTCCCTTATCCAGTCCGTCCAAACAAACATGTCGTCAAATCTAGATTAAGAGGTTATTTGAGAAGGGTTAGATTAGTATTTTTTTGGTTTTTCACAAAATATATATATATATATATATATGAAATATAAATTAAGATTGAAGTGATGTGATGTGATAAAAAATTGATGTGATCCAAATAAAATAATTGTAACCCATATAACATAATATGCTAAAATAGCATGCTGAACAACCCTAATTGGCAAGCAACCTAACCCAAATTATTTATGCGGAAATGAGCAGTAGCTCGACACCAAAAGCTCGAAATGGCTCGAAAGAGGGAGAGGAGAAAGAGAAGGGAGAGAGAGAAGAGAAGGGAGGGAGAGGAAGAAGGGAGGGAGGAGATCGTCGCGCAGCACCGCCGCCGATCGTCGCAACTTCAGACCGTCGCCTCGCCGATCGTTGCACCACCGCCACCGCCTCGCCGATCGTTGCAGTCGCAGTCGCAGTCGCAGTCGCAGTCGCAGCCCCACCTCCTCCTCCAGCCGATTTTTATGGCCCCCTCCCCTCCTTCCTCCTCATCCTTCTCCTCCCTTCTCTTCTTCTTCTTCGTTCTGCAACTTCTTCTTCTTCGTTCTACAACAAAACACGGAAAAAAGAAAAAAAAAAAAAAAAAATCGACACCAAAACGACGTCGTTTTGGTGTCGAGCCAAAACTCGAGCCATGGGTTTCGAACTACGTAGCACTACCGTTATTTATGGCTAGTAGTAGAACTGTACAGTACGGAATTGTTTACAAATCATATATATATATATATATATTATTAAAACTAGTGTTTTTTTTTTTTGGGCAAATTACACAAATAGTCCCTATAGTTTGGGACTTGTATCACTTTGGTCCCTAACTTTTCAATTGTAACACATTTGACTCTAAATTTTGAATTTTGTTCCAAATAAGGACAATTGAAGATATCATTAGATTTTTCAAGGGTAAAATTGTCAATTTGATAAAATATAAACTAATTTGACAAAAATAAATGTCAAACAAATATTTTTGAATTTTTAAAAATTATTTCTACCTGCTAAAAATAAAATTATGTAAAATTGATAAATCTTTTAGATATTTATTTTTTTTTTACCAAATTAATTTTTATTATGTGTTTGGATGATGATCATGTAAAATTAATTTTGAAAAATTAATCATGTATTTTTTATTAATTTTACATAATTTATCATTTGTGGATAAAAATAATTTTTAAAAAATTAAAAATATTTTTTTGACATTTATTTTTGTCAAATTAGTTTATATTTTATCAAATTGACAATTTTACCCTTGAAAAATCTAATGATATTTTCAATTGTCCTTATTTGGAACAAGATTCAAAATTCAGGGTTAAATGTGTCGCAATTGAAAAGTCAGGGATCAAAGTGACACAAGTCTCAAACTATAAGGACTATTAGTGTAATTAATCCTTTTTTTTTACTTAGGTAACACATTATAAGGAGTTACTTTTTTTTTTAAGAAAGCCACGTCAGCATGCATTTTCTTAATTACATATAGAATTCTATACAAACCCAAACTTAATTTAAATTATATATGGATTCTATTTAACAAATATATATTTTTCACATACTTTTCATGGTAAATTGAGATCATCCAAAAATCCAATATCAATTTTGCATTTTATGTTTTTTTTTTTTTTTTTTCCTTAAGTCTTTCAAGAGTATTAGGATTTTTTTTAATACTAAATTGTCTTTTTTTTTTTCTTCTTATTTTTCCATGCATTATTCTATATCCAATACCAATTCTATATTATGGATTTATCGTTTAAATTTTATAGTGATTCTATATATAAAATTATACTTTATTTTCTACATTATTTTATATAATCACAACTCACAAGAGGAAAACCTTGTATAACAATGATACTCTCGAGAAATTTCTAAAGTTTGGATTTATTACTTGAGTTACTTTTTCAATTGTTGAACAGTAAATTTTTTTATGTTTTGACATCATATTACAGAGATTAATCACTTTATACACTGAGATATATCTATCGTTTGAATGTTTTCATTATTTTTTCTTGTTGGATTTAGATGTTGTTATGTGATTCTTTCTTAGCTATTTGTTGTTGAATTTTTTTTATATAGTTAATATTTTAATTTAATTAAAAGTGTTCATTTTACAATCTTATAATTTAATATATATATATATTATATAAAATCATTATATGATAATCCACCTACAACATATTTATATTTGATTTTTTTAAATAAATTTTATATAATTTCTATTTCTACATATTTTTATTTTCCAAATGAATATAAAGGAAAATTAAATAGTTATAATTACTTTTAATTTTATATTTTCTAATTTAACTATTATTTTTAATATCAAAATAAGTATTTATTTTACTATTTTATAATTTAATATATATCATACAAAATTATTATATGATAATTAGACTTTTATAATACGATAAAACTAAAATTATCAAAATACACAAATAATTTAAATAAAATTAATATATATATAAGTATTCAAGTAATAATTTTATAAAACAATAGCGTCAATATTATTGAAATAAATAATTAAAATCATATTTTAATTTTAAATTATTCTTTTAAAACACATATTGTACCATTAAATATTTTTGAAAAAAAAATACGTGCATTACACGGTTCAACTGCTTAGTATATATATATAACTAGTGTTTTTTCTTTCTTATTTGACACATTCTAAAGAATTATTTTTTTTTCTAAAAGAGCCACATCGGCATGCACTTTCCATTTACATCTAAAGTTCTACACAAACTCAAATGCAATTTAAATTATACTATTATTAACTTTACCTATTTTATATGGACTCTATTTCAAAAATATTTCTTTTCTATATATTTTTCATGATAAATTCAAATAATCCACAAATCCAATACCAATTTTATATATGGATTCTATTTGAGAAATACTTCTTTCACAAACCCAATTACATGAAATCTAATTACAAATTATATTATTTTATATAATCACAACAATTTATACTTTGATTGTACATTATTTTATATACTCTCGAAAAACTTCTGAAATTTAGATTTATTGCTGGATTTACTTTTTTAATTGCTTTTTTTTTTTTTTTGAGTGAATACTTTTTTAATTGTTAAACAATAAGTTCTTATATATTTTGATATCATATAACAGATGATTAATCACTTTACATACTAAAATATATCCATCGTTTGGATGTTTTTATTTATTTTTTCTTTTTGGGTTTAAACGCTGTTATGAGATTTTATTCACCCAAATATTGTTATGAGATTTTTTCTTGGCTAGTAATTTATTTTATATAGTTGATATTTTAATTTAATTAAGAGTGTTTATTTTATAATTCTATAATTTAATATACATCATATAAAATCATTATATGATCATTCAATTATAGCACATTTATATTTAATTTTCAAAATAAATTTTATATAGTTTCTATTTGTACATATTTTTTTTCCCAAATGAATATAAAAGAAAATTAAATAGTTAGAATGATTTTTAATTTTATATTAATAATTCTTCTTCTAATTTAACTATTATTTTTAATATCAAAATTAGAATTTATTTTATTATTTTATAATTTAATATATATCATACAAAATTATTATATAATAATTATACTTTTATAATACGATAGAATTAAAATTATCAAAATACACAAATAATTTAACTAATATATATATAAGTATTAAGGTAACACTTTTATAAAATAATAGTGCCAATATTATCAAAATAAATAATTAAAATTATTTTTTTATAACACACATCGTACCATTAAATATTTTTTGTGAAAAAAATAGCACACGAGTAATATTGGTGGTACCCTATCGTGATTAGATTTTACAGTAAGGTCCACTACTATCAAAATCAATTTTTTATTTTAAAAATAAATTCTCGTGCATCACGCCGGTCACCTACTAGTATATATATATATAAATAATATTTTTTTCTTTCTTAGGTAACACATTTTAAGAGTTTTTTTTTCTTTCTAAAAAAGCCACATCCGTATATTTTCTATTTATATATAGAATTCTATATAAACCCAAACTCAATTTAAATTATACTAACTTTTTCTATTTTCTTTTATACTTTAACATTATATTACAGATGATTAATCACTTCACACATTAAAATGTATATATCGTTTGAATGTATTTCATTTATATTTTCTTTTTAAATTTAGATATTATTATGAGATTCTTTCTTGATTAGTCGTTATTTAATTTCTTTTATGTAGTTGATATTTTAATTTAATTAAGAATATTTATTTTATAATCTTATAATTTAATATATATCATATAAAATCATTATATGATAATCAAATTAGAACATATTTATATTTAATTTTTTCAATAAATTTTATATAGTTTCTATTTTTACTTTTCAAATGAATACAAAAGAAAATTAAATAGTTAGACTCACTTTTAATTTTATGTCACTAATTCTTCTTCTAATTATTTTTAATATCAATATGACTATTTATTTTACTATATTATAATTTAATATATATCATATAAAATTATTATATGATAATTACACTTTTATAATACTATAGAACTAAAATTATAAAAATACAAAATAATTTAATTAAAATTAATATAAATAAGTATTCATTTTTTTATAGAATGATAGGGCCAATATTATTAAAATAAATAATTAAAATCATACTTTAATTTTAATTTTAAATTAAATTTAAAATTATTCTTTTGTAACACACATTGTATCATCAAATATATATATATATATATTTAAAAATAACACGTACATTACACGAATAAACTAATAGTATTGTCAAGGATAAATTACAAATACACCTCTTGAGATTTGCTTAAAGTACAGATTGTCCCATGTAATTTAGAAAATTAGAAATACCCCCTTATTAGAATTTTTTATTTAACAAAATTAACTAAAAAAATGAAATTATTAATTGAAATATATTTTTAACATCATTAAAAACGGTTAATTGACTTGATGATTTATTAATAAAATGAGCGATTTGTTATGAAATTAAAAATCTCAAAAAGTGAAATATAATTTTCAAAACTATAAAAGATAATTTATATTTTAATCAAAACTCAAGAGATATATTTATAATTTAACCTATTTTCAAATGTTGTTGAACCACTAAATTTAACTTCTTTTCATACCAAAAGATTAGGGAAGAAAAAAATTGAAAAGTTTCTCTAAACAGAAACCAAACAAGGCCCGAATTTCTCCCAAAGTATATAAGAGAAAAACCAACTCCCAACAAGTGTGATTATGACTTGTATGGAAAAGGATGCCCATGGAAGATTTTTTTGCACTAAAAAAATTGGGCAAATTACCTACATTTTTCCCTTGAGCTTTAACTAAATTATAGATTCTCTCTTAAAATTTTAAAAATTACATCCTATCTCGAGATTTATATTCGCATAATAATTTAACTCTAACCGTTAACTAAACATTATTAGTTAACTGACATCACCAAAATATAAATTGATGGACGATATTGGCCTTGCTGAAATCCCTTTGATAAATTAACAAAATTTACAAAAGAATTACATTAGATGGAAAAAAAATTAACTTTTTGGAACCATGTTCGATTTGTTATTTAGAAATTTTTTTTCAAAATTTTAAAAAATAAATAAAAACTAATTTAATAAAAATAAATATGAAAAAATATATTTAATTTGTAAAAATTATTTCTAACCACTCAAAAGATAAAATTATATAAAACAATAATAATTTTTTATTTATTATTTCTTAACCAAATTAATTTTAAATTTTTTTAAAAAAAATTTAAAAATAAATTTCTAAAAATCAAACCACACATATTTTAAGATTTTTTTAACTAGCCATTTATTGTGTTTTTAACTTATTTAATTATTTATTAATTTTATGATATTTTTACCATTTGACACTACAACATATAAGAGTTTTAGAGACCATTTTTTTTAATCTCTAAAAGTGAAAATTTTGTTGCAAAAGATATTTAGGAACTAATTTCTATCGTTGTGAAGATAGTCGCTAAAATGTAGTCCTAAAAATTCAAAAATAAGGCTTTTAGCAATAAAATTTCGAAAATGTCATAATAAATAGAGTTTTAGGAACAAAATAATTTGGTCTCAAAATAGTTTATTTTTTGAGACAAAAAATTTGATACCAAAAAGATAATAATTAATCACTAATGTTCAATTTTCATTGCTAAAAATATAATAACAATACTTTTCGCAACAAAAATATTTGGTCCCCTAAAAATAATTTTGTCCCCGAAATTTTGGTCTCTAAAACCTTAATTTTTTTGTAGTGTGATAAGTGTTTTTCTATTTTAATTTTGTATTTCATAACTTATTTAAAAATAATAATTTAACTAAAACTTATAGGGAAATCTGTCATTTAACTAAACCTTAGAGATAATCTATAATTTAACTAAACGTTAAGGGCATAAATAATTTACCCTTATTTATCAAAATAATATTTTAGTTAACATCTATTAACAGCGTTAATCGTGATAGGATGAGATAAATTTTTGATGAGAGAATCTATGATTTCGTGAGGTGTCAGTAATTTGCCCAAAAACATTTGACCTAGCTACGTCTACCACGGGAGATGCTTTGAACTTGCAAAATATTGCAAGAAGATTTCTGGGGTTGGCTTTGCATTTTCATTGGTTAAAGTTGTTGGGTTTAACATGCTTTTCATTGAACCTTGAGGCAGCAATTGTCAAAGATCCATTCCCATGGACAATTTCTAGTAGGAAGGACATAATTTATATTTTAAACATGAGAAATCAGTCCACATTTAAAAAAAAGAAAAAAAAAAAAGAAAAAAAAAAGCACAAAACATAGCGTATGTAAATGATTAGTGAAGAACAAGAAGTCTTTTTCTTTTTATCTTCTTTTTTCTATGATATGGTAATTTATATATATATATTCACTAACTATTTAGGAATTTTAAAATATTATACAGTATTATTTACGTATTATTCCTAATCAATAATGTATAGAAAAAATTTATGGGTGAGACAAAATTAATCTATCTTCAATGTTAGATTGTTAAGAGATAAAGATGACTTCGCTGATAAAAAAAAAAAAAAAAAAAAGAGATAAAGATGACTCCCGTGAGTCTTTAATTTGTTAAGAGTATCACATAAACAAAATTATATAATATTTCAAAATTATCTAATAATTTTTTAATATATATATATATATTTTTTTTTTCTTTTTTTTCCAATTAAACTTTATTTTTCCGTCTCTTCCTTTTGTTAGAAAGTGAGTGATTGCATCCCAAACAACCAAAAAGTTGTTTAGGTTCGTTTGGATGAGAATTGAATTTTTAATTTATTTATTTTTTAATTATTATAGTTTGGGATTAGAAATTTTTGTTTAGATAAATTTTTTAACTTTTTAATTATTATGAAAAAAAAAATAATAATTATGATTTAAATATAATATTTTATTTTATTAAACTAAAAAAATTTATTTTATTTTTTTATAACTAAAAATCTCATTTTAAGTTATACCAAACTTAATCATAAACATCATATGAAAAATAAATTCTTATGCAATTCACAACTTTCTTATGCAATTCACAACTTTAAACATTTATGTATGGCTGGTTGCCATGGGTGCTACCATTGACTTGTTCTCCTAAATAATTATAAAAATATTTATTTCTCTGATTTATTTCTTTTCAATTCTTCCCCTCTCTCTCTCTCTCTCTCTCTCTCTCAATCAAACCCTTCTCTCTCCAAAGCCATCAATGGCAGCAGCAACCACAAATCTCGGCATTGTAGACTACCAGTTACCCGACAACACCCACAACCTCTACGACGTAACCTTCTTCACCGATCAAATCCACACCCTCGTCACTCACTCTCCCTTCCTTGTTGACTCCTGGATCTCCGAAATCACACCCATTCATCTTCCCCTTCTCCACCCCCTCATCGTCGGCCTCGACATCGAGTGGCGACCCAACAAAAACCGTTTCCACGATTACCCCGCCGCCACTCTCCAACTCTGCGTCGGCTGCCGATGCCTCATCTTCCAACTCATCTACTCCCCCGAAATACCCCAATCCCTCTTCGACTTCCTCAGCAACCCTATCTACACTTTTGTGGGTGTGGGAATTCACACCGATGTCGACAAGTTGACTGAGGAATATGGGTTGTCTGTGGCCACCCCTGTTGATCTTCGCTCCTTGGCGGTTGACTGCGGCATGATGGAGCTTCGCAATGCGGGGTTGAAGACCTTGGCGAGAGAGGCGCTGGGGAAGGAGATTGAGAAGCCCAAGAGGATTACGATGAGTAGGTGGGACAATAAGTGGCTCTACCCTGAACAGGTTCAGTATGCTTGTATTGATGCTTTTCTTTCTTTTGAGATTGGAAGGTGCTTGAATGCAGGGTTTTAGATTTATTATGTGAGTACTATGCATCGGGGTTTTAGATATTAGGAGTAATATAATATGGGTTTAAATTTGTAATTAGGATCTCTGTTTGATGGATTTGGATGGTGGGTTTTGTTTACTAGTTGGAGAAATTTATTATGATTTGCAATTTGGGCATGTTTGATGATTGATTGATATGTTCTCTACTTCTATCTTGTTGGGAAAATATATGATTCTTGATGCCTGTGTTGCATTGAACTATACAAATGGTCTCGTATTTCTGTCTTTAATTAGGGAAGATATTGTTTTCCTTGGTTGCTAAATTATTTGTATAGCAACTCAGGCCATACAATATATATTGATGGTAGTGTGGATCCCAAATTTGGAGAGTATTTTTACTATTTTTGCACTTGTTGCCATAATTTATTTTTTATTTTTCTATGTATATGGAGTTGAGAGCGCTGGGGGGTTTATCTATGTATCATATTGGAACTGCAGAGACAGTGGATGCAACTCTAGTTTTGGGATAAACTATGTAAATCTTGTCTTCATGTGTATGCGTGTGATTTACAATTCTTATACAATTTTTCTTCTCTGTTTTTTGTCTCACCGATATTGGTTAGGTGTTATGAATTCCCAACAGATGATGTTTATGAAACATTATGGTGGTCATAGTGGATGATGTCAAAATGATAGTTATGAGAGGCATAATTGAATTGGTGGCTCAGATTTGAGAGAGTGAAGGGAACACTAGCAGAGGGAGGGGATGTGAAGATAGTGGAGCATGATCAGTGTTGTAATAGGCATGCCTAGGCTCAAGGCGCAGCTCATGTGACTTGTACATGGCAAGGCAAGGCTCATTCAATGAAGTGCAGCAAGGCGCCCAAGTTGCGGGCTTCATTAAAGATTCTGCATTTCTTTTTCCTTTCTAATACCAGCTTTTGATTTTTTTTTTTTTTTTTGGGTAACATATTAGACTTATATTTGTGGCCACAAAGGGTTGAAAATCTTCTTCTTCTTCTTCTTCTTTTTCTTCACAAATCTAGGATCTGTTTTTGTTTCCTACCCCCTTCCTTTTGATTGTTCCTTTCTTCTTCTTCTTCTTCTTCTTCTTCTTCTTCTTCTTCTTCTTCTTCTTCCACCCTGGGTTCTGGGCCTTTTTTGTTTTTTGTAGCTAGGCTGATTCCTTTTTACATTGTTGTTTCTATTTTTTTCTCCTCTGCTCCAATTTTTCTTATCTTCTTCTTCTTCTCCTTCGTCTTACTGATTTATTGCTCCTTTTGATCTACTTATCTTCTGAAGTTTTTACAACTTTGCCGCTGAGTGATTGATCATTTTTCTGATTTTTTTGGGATATTTATGTTTTGTTGAATCTTGATTATTTTGCATTTGTAATGATATTTGCTTTTATGGCTTATTCTTCTACAATTTGCCTTATTTTGCAAAATGATTTGTCCTTATTTTTTTGATCTACTTCTTTTTTGAAGTGTTATTAATTGTGAATTCTTTCATTTTTCTTATGTTGAAGTTTGAATTATTAGGCTATATTAATTTTTATCTATTTTTTTACTAAAAAGGTGTGCCTTGCTTCAGTGAAGCGTGCACCTCACTTTGAGCCTAGGCCCCACGAGACCTTTGCGCCTTGGTTTGCCTTGAGCCTTTAAAAACACTGAGCGCAACATCAGTAATGGTGATACTAGTGTTGTGGTGCCAGGATTTTTTATGATATGACAACATTTATTAATCAAATTGTCAAATATTTGAATTAGGCAATGTGTTGATAATATAGCTCATTGATTGATTACTAAGAATTGATGGTGACATCTTTAGGAGTGGGGTTATTATCTAAAAACTTATTTGGCTAGAGAGAGTCTATTAGGATATGGAAGTCAGAAATCCAATAGGATTACTTGTATTAGGCAGACCATTGGTGGCTTAGTATCCCTACTTGAATACAAAGTGTTTCATTGATGTTTTTATTTGTTTCCAAATTGAGAGTTTAAATGCGCAGGGAATTGGAGCAATGAGTTTATCGTGGAAGTACATTTTTTTGAACAAATTGTGGAAGTACTGGAATATGTAGTATTGGACACCTCCCTAAAAGACTAAAACCGCCTCCCTCACAGGACCACCATATCCAACTACAGGGGATATTATGAATAGAAACAAAATCATCATAAGGGAAGCTGAAGCCACAATGAAGTAGGTAGATTGCTTGTTTTGGATTTACTGGAAAAGATGAAGTTTTGAGAAAATCAGTGGATCTTGAAGCAAATGATGATCACTTTCAGATTGGTGATGCTGGGGACCTTCTGAACTCAGATTGAGTTTGTCATAAGGTATTGTCAATGAGGTATTTAGGGATTCTTTTAAAAAAATTTATTGAATCTTTTGGGGCTTTTTTTTTTGTTTTTTTGTGAAGTGGGAATTTTGTAGATCTTTGATGGCTTGGGCTATCCTCTGCTGTGGTCAATTTTTTTGGTTTTATCTCTTTTTTTTTTTCTTTTTTTTTTAAAAATTTTTTTCACTATTGTTCTTATATACAAGCTTCAAAATAGATATAGAACAAATCAGATTATTCAACGACTTCAATTTCCAGATTGCCAGAAAATATTAAATCATGACCCTATTTCAAACAACCTCATATATATGCTCTTCCCGATATGGTGTTAGGTCTAAATCTACCTTGTTTAACTCTTATTTTGTTCTTAATCTTTGCATGCTTTATTCTGTATTGTAGCCTGCTTTTATAAGTTGAAGTTCTTTTCTTAAGAAGGGCTTATTCTTGACCAAATAGTCACAGAATTTATGTGCAAACACTTGATTAGAAAAATTACACAGCTATATGATTTTTTTTCTTATAAAAAAATTAATTTAAATATTTGTACAAAATATAGGGATTGCTAAATTTTCTGAACTGATTGTATTTGAACAAATTTGATTCTAATAAGGTTTGGTAGAGGATTGATAAAGTTGGGTATAAGAAAATTAGTACCAAAAATAAGAAAAGTAAAGAAAAACATGCAAATAAATTATAAACTAAGCCACATACCTACTTGATTAAAAAATATTTATAGATCACGAGAAAAATGGGGCAAGAATTTGATATTACTATTTTTTTCTGCTTTCTTTTTCTTTTTTCTTTTTTCTTTTTTTGGTTGTCATTGTGTGAAGAAACAAAAATGGACAAGCTCACACATGTTTTTTGTGTGCATATTAGTTCTCCGTAAGATTTTTTTCGAAAAAAAAATTCTCCACATTTTAACAATTTTTTTAAGGTTGAATTTGATTTATGAATTCAAGTAGAGATTTAGAAAGAAAGATATATATACATATGTATATACATGAAATGTAATTATATTTTATTCACATTTTGTTTTTATTTTTTTTCTTTTTATTTTTTAAATTTCTACCTAAATCTATAAAACCAAACATAGTATTTGATTTTACCATAAGGTGAGAGTCTGCTCTCCTATGCAATGCTATGCTTTTGATTAACGAGCAAACTCTCCAAATTTGTCTTTGGTCGATTTTGAAATCAATTGCTTTTAATGAAAGTACTGAAATCAAAAACTCTCCAATACTACATATTCCAGTACTTCCACAAAAAACCTACATCAGAAAATTACTTTCCATCAAAAAATTACTTTCCATCAAAAAATTACTTCCAAACTCTCCCTAATTACTTCGAATGTGTAATTTTCTGATATATATACATATTTCAGTAATTGATATCAAAAACTCTCCCTAATGTGGTATTGGACATTAAAAAGTACTTCCCATCAAAAAATTTGTCTTTCGTCGATGTGGAAGTACTGAAATCGAAAACTCTCCAAACTAGTACCCCTCAATTTCCATCTCAATGATGTAAGCATAAAAAATTTATGGCTTCAAGAATCAAAACCATTCCCATCGAGAAAGAAAAAGGACAAAAAATAAGCACATTTCTCTCAGTTAATTACATCTTAAATGATATGATTTTGTTTGATATGTAGCTGGATAATTAAAAATCAATGAATAAATAGGAAAAAAGTGTCACTATGTATACGTATGTGTATCTGTGTATTAAGATTTTGAAATTGCAATTAAATTCTCACATTAAACGAACTCGATCGGTTTGGTTGAGAGAGGGAGATTGAGAGTTCAATTCTAAAAATCAAATAGGCTCAAAGGGGAGAGAGAGAGAGAGAGAGAGAGAGAGAGAGAGAGAAGTGAATGAGTTAATTGATGAGTACGATGAGGAGATGCATGAGGCAGAGAGTATGTTGAGAGTTTGGAGGGGATGATAGGCAGAACACAGCTGAGACGGAAAAGATTCACCCATCGATACGGAAAGGGTTCCTAGCGACAGAAGGTAGAGAGGGTATGGAGATTTTGGAATTGGACTGTCTCCGGTCTGTAATCGAAGTAGACAGTCCAGTCCTGTTTAATGGGTTTACTTTTGAGTCTCATTTCAATAATTTAAATTGTTCATATTTTAAAATTTGTCGAGTATATTATTCATGCAAAAAATTAAGTTGATCGGATAACAGAAACAACGTGCTCAAATTAATTTTGTATAAGGGCTCTTTTGGGGAAAGATCAAAACGCAGGGTTTGCGTTTTGCTGAAAAAACGCAGCTGGCGTTTTTATTTTCATTTGGAAATAAAAAAAGTGAGTTGAAAAATTACATAATTACCCTTAATATTTATATTTTATAAATTTGGATAAAATGTAATTTTTTAAGTTAGGTGAGGATATTTTAGTTATTTTAGTGTGATGTGACACCATAAATAAATATTAATTCAAAAAAAAAGCAACTTTTTACCAACTTCCCAAACTACTCTAAAAAATCTTGATTAAAAGCAAAAAAAATGATTTTTACCATCTTCTCAAAATAGGCCTAAATCGTTTATTTTTTCACTGTTCATTTTTTTTTAATACAAAACTGATTCAAATACATTGTTACCATTACCCGGTCAACTTAATTTTTGTAGAGATGATGTACTCATCGAACTTTAAAATGTGAACAATTCAAATTATCAAAACGGGATTTAAAAGTGATCCACAGGACCCACCAGCACCTTTCTAGTCTTTCATCAAGCTACAGAGGAGCCGTATTGAGATTTTTCCCTTTCTAATTTGACTGATGAGTTTTTCATTTTCGACATGTGGCAGCATGTAATTACTGGGACAGAAGATGGGTACACCAATTGGGGACAGAAGATCTTAACCGCTCAAGGAGGAATACCATTTTTTCAATCTAAAATTTTCTTTTGTAAGATTTAGAAATATTTACTCTCTGAGTTACATTTTTATCAGTTTCCTCATAACATACAATTCATGGTTATGAATTAGCTAAACAACGATAGGAACAGAGGCTAAATAATAAATTGCATATTCTATTGTTAAGGAAGTCAACCATAATCAACAGCACGTCAACAATTAGTCATAATTAAAAAAAAAAAAAAAAAAAAACTCACATCAAATAATAATGGCACTGTTGCAATTACACATAAAGCACACTTAAATAAACTCACATCAAATAATAATGGCATGGTTGCATTTACACATAAAGCACACTTACATATTCAAACAAAATTATTTCATGTCTAATAATAAAGTCAATCCAGTTGTACCACAAAACAAAAGGCAATAACAGCACAATCAACCCGGCCAACGAAAAGATACGCTAAACCCAGCAATACTACGAAAAGACACTAATACAAACCAAGCAATACCACCAAATAGCAAACAAATTATTCAAGTTCGGACAATAACTTTGTTTTTTTGTTTTTTTGTTTTTTGTTTTTTGTTTTTTTATGTTTTTGTTTTGTTTTTCAAGTTCAAACAATAGTTAAAACAAAATATAACAACTAAATAGTTTTTCCATAAATAAGAACACCCTGTAACCTTGGTTTCTGCATAAATAGGGCAGCTATCTTCTCCAGCTTCTTGATCTTCATAGAAATTGAGTAGATCCTCCCACCTCCTATTTATTAAGAACAGCATACATAGCAAAACATTTGCGATCAAATTTTGAAAATGAATACATGCTAATTAAAAGCAACTACATTCGAGTACCTCTATCCTGGGATATGTCTCTCTTACTCTCATTTTATTGTGGTAGAGAGTGTGTTTGGGGTAGGGAGACATGATGTAAATATAAACAACCTTTGTGATATGTTGAAAGTTGAACATATTGGAATAGGAAGAAGAACATTAATTGATGTCACTTAGTATTCTTCGAAAATAAAGTTTATTGGTAATAACAAGATGAAGTGGCATTTTATGCAATGACAATTTTTTGTGTATCAATAGTATACCTTTTTCTTTGAAGTGTTGACAATCTGCAGTTGCTAATACCCAATAGCGTTGTTAATCATCGTCGTCGTCGTCGTCGTCATCGTTGCCAAATTCATTTCCATTATCGTCATCATCGTCGTCGTTCTCGTCATCATCATTGCTGAAGTCATCTCCATCATCACTGTCATCATCATTGTAAGAGTAATCACAAGGGAAATCGTCATCACTAGGGCCAAAGTCTTCTTCATAATCTTCATCATCAAAGTCATCTTCATTGTAATCGTAATAGTGATCCTCACCGTCATTGGCTATGCAGTAATTAAAGAGAAAATAATGTTAAACATTTGACAATATATTAAAATTTCGAAGTAAAAATCAGTTTGTTTGTAAAATAATGAACCTAGCCATGCACACTACAATGTCAATAGATATTGTCTAAACGGTAAACAATTGTTGACGGCATATGAAACATATCTTAAGAATATATATATATATATATATATCTATAATATTAATTCTTAAATACACAGTTTAAGGCTATGAACATTAATTATATCTGAAGGATGGAATATAGTGTGTATTATATGTACCTTATTATTTATTTATTTTTGAACATGTTATATATATTTTTAGCAAATATTATGTAATTTTTTGATAAATTTATAACAATTTGGGGTTCAAAAAATAAATTACACATTTTGTGGTTTAAAAATGTTTCGATGAAAAAATATGTAATATTACCACAAACATGCATAATTTTATTTATGAATCACAAATTATTGTAACTCGATCAAAAGATTACGCAATATTTGCTACAGAAATGCAGAATGTATACATAATAAATACAAATGGTATTCCCCAAGAATTTCCCCTTTTTTAAGGATAGGTAGTTGTTCTTGGACACACCATGGTTGTTGACGAGGTGTGGTTAGGTTTACTACCTTATTTTATCCTTTTTAATTGACTGGTTATTACCTGGTAAAAATATATTTTTAGATGTTATTTTTACTTTTTCTATTATCATATATACTCAAGTTCAAGTGGTTGTACTTCATAATTCAATTTCTAAAAATTTCAATATTTTTAGAAATTGAATTCGATGAAAACTTGCAAACATAATTGAAGTTTTACCTGCAAATTTGAGGCAGAAATTTATATTTGAGCGCCTGACTAGAATTTCAATATCATTTATGTCCGGGCCAAAACACATGAGACTGGGAAGATTGGTAAGTTCGACATAGGGAAATTGTCGCAAAAGGATTTCTTCTTCATTTTCCGTGGTGACAATCCTTTCTACCTTCTTGCAATGTCTAATATATAGACGTTCTAGATTCACAAGGAGGTTCGCCATGGAAATTGTGAATATATATCTCAAGTTGTCACACCACTCCACTGTTAGAGATGTTAGATTTTCAAAACAATGAATTTCTTGGGAAACATTCTTCCATATATGCATCAACTTCGGCAAATACTTCAATTCCAAAAAGTCTAATGCTGTAATTGATGTTTCTTCCTCACCAGCACCACCACTAGAACTAGCACTAGCACACACCCCTTCTTGGAGGTCAAATATCATTTCCAGTGAGCCACACCACCAAACCTTTAGCCCTTTCATATTGTGCAGTCTTTGCATTAAATTAGACGAAACAACAGTTAATAATTTCCCACAACACTGGACCAGCATGAATTTTACTTTGTGAAGGCATCCAACTTCAAGTTGATTGTGCCATATCTCATTTGGCTCATTTATTCCTGTGACAATAAGTTTTCCATTGCTGCTTAAACTAAACTGCAAATGTTATCACCTCAATTGGGTTAGCGGCATATTTACTAATTACATAATAAAAACACACATTAACTTAGACCAATGTGACAATGAAAAAAAAAAAACACATACACTCTACTTGTGATCTCTCAACTAGCTGAGAAAATAAAAGAAAAGATTGTATTTTTTCACTATTATATTTAGATGAATAAGAAAGCAAAGCTTGTCAGAGACACCCCATCCAAACATATATGTTCTTCGAAATTCAAGACCATTGAAAGATGAAAAAACCAGACATACATGATAGATGCATTAATTTTGTTAACTCAGGTCTCTCTAAAAAATACTTGCATAATTTAAGAATATCAAAATTGATTAAATCTCAATAAGTTTATATATTAAGTCCATATAATTGGATTAGATTAAGAAATATATGATTTGTTATTGTGTGAAATACTACAATTACACCATTTTGAAGAGAACTTGTGTAGAATTTTTTTTATAATTAATAAGAATGGAGTATTTTACTTGACAAAATGTTTGACCACATCAATTGCTAAAGAGTTTACTCTCCTCGATTTGTTTACCCAACAATACAGTCATCTTCAATCATGTTGAGGTTTGACTTTAGTTTAACTTTAACAGATCTTGGAAACATTTTCTTTTAAAGAATAGGCTGTTGATAGTGAATGGTATTTAAGATAACTAACTCACTTACATTTCCATCCCAGAGATGGTGTTGAGCTGAGCCAAAAAAGTCCACTTTTTGAACATTGATCTCTTGTAGCTCTGGAATGCCCTGGAATGCTGAGGGGAGTGCCTTCATGTTGGGACAATCAATCACTTCTATCTCCTTCAAGAATGATCCTTCAACTGTGTAAGCCTGGGGACATATACTCCTAAGGTTTGGCAGATGATAGAGTTTGAGACTACTTAGTTGAGGAAACATGATTATATTGGCTGCAACTTCGTCATCCACTTTTGGTTCCTCACCAATGATTGCTTCCAGCACACCGCATTCAGCTACCTTTATTTTTTGTAGTTTCACAAGAAGTCTGGCTTGAGAAGGTGAGAATATATTTCTCAAATTACCACAACCACTTATTACTAGGGATGTTAGGTTCTGAAAGCCTTGAATTCTTGGTAAATTGTCCTTCCAAACACATGTCAACTTTGGTAGATAAAGTAGCATCAATTGTGTTAATGAAGGGAGTAGGATATCTGAATAGCCTTTCCTAACAATTACTCCTTCAAGGTCAAATATTACTTCCACAGATTGGCAATACTCCACTCGAAGTTGTTCAAGACTCTGCATGCCCTTGATCAAATTGGATGGAAAAAGGATATTTGATAGCTTAGGACACCTAAAAATTATCATGTCTCTTAGTTTTTCCAGAAGTTTCCCAGGCCATATCTCTATCACATTATGCATTGATAAGATCAACAATTTCTCAATGGCAATTAATTCAACCTGCAGAAACCATTCACAGGGTTACAAATATAGTTAAACACAATATATTTTATTTAAATTAAACATCATTCATTTACGCGATGTTTGGTTGAAGGATTTAGGAAGGGATTTGGAAAGGGAAAGGAAGAATGTGTGAAATTATGTGAAATGTAGATATATTTTATTCACATTTCACCTACCTTTTTCTTTTCACTTTCCCTTTCCAAATCCCTTCACAAATCTCCCAACCAAGCACAACGTTAACGTTGAAAATAGCATAGCAGAATTTTCGATTATGTTTGTGTCAACTGTGGTTTTGAAAATGAAATTGCAAACCACTTATTACTCGGGATATTGAGTGAATTTCACTGTTTTTGAACTTGATGTTATTTTCTTCAAAAACTATGAAATTGTATGCATTTTTATTTTATTTTTCTAATGCAAGCTCACTATACCTGAAAATTATTGATTTTGTCATTTAAAACAAGATAAAGTTAACAAGAGAAAATAGAATATATTTTTGAGTTTTATAAAATGTGAGCCTTTGGACATGTTTTGCAAAGTATATGTAAAATTGGCTAAGTAAAGTAATTTTGAGAAAAAATAAGGTCGGCTCGTCATTACTTGATTCAAAAGGTAATCCACAATTTCCGACTAATTTTGATTTCAGCAACCTTAACCATTTGTCATTCCGATTAGAGGCATTTATTGAGAAGTCCTATTTCATAGAATTGTTTGACATGTTGTTCTACTTAAGATATTTTATTCCAATAAGTCGTATTTTAGTTTTTTTTTTCCCCCTCAAAAATATCCACACATGCAAACATGTACGCCTAGCTGAAAAATTAATTATTAGGTGCTCTAGCTGTATAACATGGCAATGTCATCCACCACCAAACATAATCTCCCAATACAAAATTGTGGCCCCTATTCTTCCCACCAATTACAATTCTCACATGACACTAATTGGCCATGCTTCAGGAATACTAAAATGACCTCCCTTAGCTCATGTCGGCACAGTTAAGGGTGTTGATGTGACATTAATTTTATTTTTATTGTTTCTTAAAACTTCATTACTTTTGTTATGCACATTCATTTTAGTGGAAATTTCATTTTCCCCCCAAAATTATACCTTAATGATCAATTTAACTTATGTATTTCTTATAATTTCGATTTTACACCTAAGTTATTTGATTTTGGATCAATTTTACCCTTGTTGTTAGTTGCCATTTATAATCAAACAAAAGTTGCTGATGTGACATCGAAATTTCATTTGAAATTTTATTTTGCCCCCCAAACTATCTCAAAAATATCAATTAGACTCCCAAACTTCATAAGGGTCTAATTGATATTTTTGAGATAGTTTGGGGGATAAAATAAAATCTCAAATAAAAACGGCAATAAGGGCTACCTAATTATAGACGTCAGCTTTTGACAGTGGTGAATTGATCCAAAATTAAATAGTTTAGATATAAAATTGAAATTATAAGAAGTACAAGAGTTAAATTGATCTTCGAGATATAATTTGGGAGGCAAAATGAAATTTTCTCTTCACGTTTAATAAAATGTATATTTGTGAAATTCACATAATAAGATATCTCAAACAAAACCAATGATAATTTTAAAGATTAATAAGGATGGATTTAAAATAACGCGGTAAAAAGATCATTTGAAAAGTTTTCACCAAGAATTCTAGTATTATTGTTCTACTCATTCTAGTAAAATAGAGACTTTATAAAAATCTCTTTACCATCGCTACTCAAACCTCCTTTTAGTTTTTTTAACACATTATTAATAATGAAGTATTCTACATTTTTTTACGATAAAATATACCATTGGTTCCTCTAATTTCAGTGAAATTTCACTGTGATTTTTGTGGTTTTATTTGAATAATTGGAACTCTACATTTTTTTATTTTGTCTCAACATTGTTTCTCCGTCATGCGTCATTAACATTTTAAACGAAAAAAAACATAGAATTCAAAACAAACTTAAATCAGAGAAGCATACCTTGTTGAAGAGAGGTTGAATGGTATTGTAATTGCTCTCTGAAGCATTGCAAAAACTATTGAGCTTTGGTATCTGTAGACGTCCCCGAACGCATCCCGGGGAAAGGGAATGCGAGTCCCCCCCCCCGTTCTGGTTCGATATTGGGTCACCACAGTTCGAAGGACTCAAATGTCACGGTTCTTAATCTTGAACCGAAGAGTCCAAATCCGGCAAATCGTTTTTGAAAACAGATTTTTTGAAAGAAGTGCCAAACATGGACTGCTTCGCCAGATACAGAGTCGCCACCTAAATGTTTTTTTAATGGGAAATTTAGGAAACCCTGACTCGGTGCCAAAGGCCACGTGTCCGTCATCACCAAAGTTGCCTCGGCTCGAGAACTTGGGTACGATTAGGGAAGGTCACTTCGTGAGCACCCCCGCTCGCCCGGTCAAAGACCGGCCTCTACTAACCATGATATCTGTTTTTGAAAACTTTGTGCGTTCTTATTCCGGTTATTAGCCTAGATTACTATGTGATGCTCGCAGCAAACAAGTATAGACTGGGCCGTCTGAATTGGAACAAAACATTTCATGTTTATTTGTTTGAAAATGGTGTGAAGGTGCTACCCGCAGGTAGGCTAAAATGCGGATTTGCCACCCTCAGGTGGGCTTAGAAAACATGATTTTGCCACTATCTAGTGGGCTTAAAACAAACATTTGATGAATTGTCCCAATCCAAATAACTCAACCTCCACCCACAGGCATTCAAGGCAGTTTATATCACATAAGCACATAGCCTCATGGTAAGCATGCTATCATGGCAACACTCACACACATGCAAGTATGCTAAAGCATAAAACTCACCGAGTACTCCAAGCTAAAACAAAAACTCATTAGAAATCCATGCATGGACCTAAATGTGCTGAAATGCCTAATGCAACACATGCAAAGATGCAACTATAGCAGGCTCGGCTATTTTAAACATGGTATATGAAATGCTACAGCTATCATGTATTCAACTTGGAATTGAAATACAGATGCAGTTTGTATGATGCGCCGAGCCCGGTGCGTGCAAAACAGATGAATGATGCAAACATGCTGTCATGCTGTATGCTAATTGAAATATGCCCTATATCTAACCATTGTAAGCGGATAAATAAAAGGGAGAAAGAAATGGGGGTTGGAAGACATACATCACACTCACACACCCTTATTACAGTTGTGCCCTCGCGCAGAGGGTCCGAATAAATAATACAGTCCGAATAAAAGAATATTACAGTCCGAAATAAAAGAATAATACAGATTTCTAATTAATTTACAAATTAACTAAGAAAGCTGTAAACTGGCGCGCAAGCCAGGGACTGCCTTGCTTCTGATGAATGTTGTATGTTGGACTGCCTCGGGCGGAAATCCACTGGGATGCCCCAATTAGCCTCTGTTTGCAGTATTTCTCGAAATGCGCGCCGGACTCCGAAAAGTTGTTGATTCTTCATCTTTGCTGCAACAGAGAGCAGAAAAGGGCATAGCAATGTATTTCACAAATATATGCATGCCTCGATCCTCGTGCCACCAATCACGCATATCGATGCAGGATGGCCGAGGAATCGGATTGCACAACTCAATATGGGATGAATGCATATGAATGCTACAACAAAACCTAACTCCATCATGGGTAATCCGGAGTGTCGGTGACTTGGGAATTGAGACCCGTTCCGTCACTCGGAGTACGAAACGTGCCTCGTTTCCCGTGCTCGGGCTAACACTTATTCCGAACACAATGCAATGTGCATGGTATGCATGAAATGCAACGCGGATGAAACAGAGTGCCTCGAAATGCGTGCACACGGGCACGCAAACCGAGGCGATGATGTGAAATGTAAATCAGATAAAATCGAAGTGCCTCGAAATGCGCGCCCACAGGCACGCAAACCGAGGCGATGATGAAATGAGAAAATCGGATAAAATCGAAGTGCCTTGAAATGCGCGCCCACAGGCACGCAAACCGAGGCAATGATGAAATGGAAAGAAAGGCATACGGAATGCCATGATGGGCTTACACCAACATGGGAGAGCCTCAGCTCACTCACATAGGAGGCCGTCGGATAAAAACAGAGTGCCTCGAAGTGCGTGTACACGGGCACGCAAACCGAGGCAATGCATTAAGGCATGAAATGACATGGAGAATGATATGCAAGCATGCGAACCAAATTTCAGCCACTAAATGAAGGGGAAAACAGCCCCGAAATGACACGAAATGACAATCAATGCGTTAAATCATCCCGAAATGTAATTTAAGTGCCCGAAATGGCCTACGGCTATGCTAAACATGCAAAATTGACACATGACAGCAAAAACAGTAGCAAGGCAGCCCCAAAAATAGCATTTTTTCAGTACAAAACATGGCCAAATTGTAAGCATAGATATGACAACAATAGCTTGCAAAAATACGGAAAAAGAGAGGATTTACAAAGAAAGTGATATCTACAATGCTCAAACCCAAAAAATCAGTTCTACAACATTAGAGAGGGACTAAAAATATGCATTTTTACAGAAGATGAGATCCCCAAATTCAGTGTGTAGATATACAATACATAGCATGCAAAATAAGGGTCAAAAGAGGTTTATAAAGAGAGGTATCATAAGAAATGACCAAACAACTTAAGACCCTTAATAAAACTTTAAGAATAGACCAAAATAAGACACTTCACAAGCCTGATGAAGGCCAGAAACAGAAGCTAGAATGGCCTAAACAAACATGCAATTTTACGGTAAATTTGAAGAATTTCAAAGCAAGTACTAAAACCAATTACCAAATGGCTTAAGACCCTTCACAAAGCATGATGTATGGACCAAAATAAGACTCATTCAAGGCCTGATGAAGGCCAAAAACAGAAGCCAAAATAGTCTATCAAAGCATGCAAGATAGGCATAGGACATGAATTCAAAGCAAGTGTATGATAGAGGAGGAAAAACAGGTTGAGCCCTTCTTCAATGTTTAAGAGGGGCTCAAAATAAGCACACCATCAGTTCATGTAATGCTCCAATTCAGATCACAAATGGGCTAAAAATAGCATGCAATTTTACGATAAAATGGAGGAATTTCAAAGGAAGTGCATGCTAAAGCCACCAAACATGGTTGAGCCCTTCTTTAATGTTGAAGAGGGGCTCAAAATAAGCCCACCCACAGTATATGGTATGCTCGAAAACAGACCACTCAAAAGCCAAACAAAGCATGCAGTTTCATGGCATAAAAAATAATATTGAAGCAAGTATATGAAAGAGATACCAAATGAGGTTGAGCCCTTCTACAAAGTTGTAGAGGGGCTCAAAATAAGCACAAAATCAGTAGGGGTCAAAGCCTAAAACAGTAGGCAAGTAGGGTAGAAATAGGAAGCAAGAAAGTGATAAGAAAAGGGATTTAGAGACTTACCCTTGAAGACCTTTCTTTCCTTGCTTCTTGGCTTCAATTTGTTGCTTCTTGGTCACTAGAAAACACCCCTTTGCTGCTGGAATGGAGATGTTGATGGTGGTACTAAGGGTTGATGAAGGATTGGCCTAGAACCCTAAAGGTTTTTTGAAGTTTTGGCTATGGAAATGGAGTTTTTTGAAGAGGGGCTTATGAGACCAAATTTTGTAACCCTAGCAAAGGGGCTGTCCAGCCCTTTAAATAGGGAAGAAAAGGTGTAAAAGGGGAGGGAAATGGAGGCAAGATTTCCCTCCCAAAATATCCCCCGGATGGGGTGATATTTTGGCAAAAATATCCGGACAGTTGGAATGGGCTGGAAAGCAAGAAGCTGGCCGGCCAGGTAAATTTCTGGGAGGTGGCCGGCCGGCTAGCCCACCTGGTCGGCCAGCCACTCACCCTGGCCGGCCGGCCATGGCTCAAAAATGAAGTCCAAATTTTCTGGCCGACCACCATGCAATGGTGGCCTCCCATGTGTGTAGAATAAGGCCCCAAGGTCGGAATCTGGCAACTCTGAAGCAGAAGTCACAACATAGAGCTTGAAGGAGAGGCTCAAAAATGAAACCCACAATTTCTGGCCGACCACCAACTTTTAGGGTCCTCCAAGATGTGTGGAACAAGGTTCCAAGGTCGGAATCTGGCAACACTGAAGCAGGAGCCACAACATAGAGCTTGAAGGAGAGGTTCAAAAATGAAAATCAGAATTGCTGGCCGACCATGCTCTTTTGGTATCCTCCCATATCCCCTGATCACAAATATGTAGCTTTGGTTGGAAGAAAATATCCCCAGGGTGTTCAACATTGGCCCGGAAGTGAACAAAACGGGCGCTGGAAGAGCGAAACTGGTTATCTGGGATAATTGCTGGCCTCCCACCCCCCAGTGATCTTCCTGGTGTTGAAACAGAGGTACCTGCCAAATTTGAACAAAAACTAATGAGAAATGAACGCTCGGGGCCAAAACCGGGCAATTCGGGATCCCGAAAATGGGCTGCAGGTGCCGGAAGTGGTGTTCAGCAGCGAAGTGGGTATCTGCGACCCCAGTGTCCTTCGGAATGACAAAACAAAGGTTCCTGCCAAAAATCAGAGAAAACCGATGCGAAATGAATGCTCGGGGCCCAAACCGCGCGATTCGGGGTCCCGAAAACCGGCTACAGGCACCGAAAGTGGCATACGGCCACGAAGTGGGCATCGGGGGCCCCAGTGTTCCTCAAAATGATAAAACAGAGGCACTAGCCAAGAACCGGAGAAATCGGAGATGGTTGAGCGG
The DNA here is from genome assembly GCA_036172215.1 of Camellia granthamiana. Lineage (NCBI taxonomy): Eukaryota > Viridiplantae > Streptophyta > Magnoliopsida > Ericales > Theaceae > Camellia > Camellia granthamiana. The sequence continues at coordinate 48,251 of JAXFYN010000723.1, forward strand.
TCCCGAACCGAGGCACACGGCCTGACGGCTCCGAAAACCGGGAACCGGGCTCCGAAATGGGCAAAATGGCCTACGGCCACGAAACGTAGCCCACGGCCACTGAGAGATAGTCTACAGGACCACTCCCTCCCCTCAGGAAAGAAAACAGAGAAAACCGAGTCTGGTTCGCAAACCGAGACAAGGCACAGAAGAAAGTTCGGAAGTCCGAAGGCAGGGCGCACGGCCGCGACTCTGAAACTTCTGAACGAGCACAGTATGCAACATCACCAAGCGCTCAATCGGTGACATCTGAGTCTTAAGGTCGGTCAAAAATGGGGTGTCTACAGTATCTTACAGAGTATTAGTTGGTTCAATTGCGGCAGCTTAATTGCATTAATGGCCTTGCAGATAGCAGTAAAACTTGGCAGGCGTCCAAGAATTAATTCCCTCAGTTTGGGAAACACAATTTTATGCGTTGTTGCTGATGCTATCTCATTTTGATCTCTTTCTTTATCACTTGAAATAAGTACTTCCATCATACAGCATCTAGATATCTCAAGTGTCTGCAGTTGCTTCAGATCTCTGGCTATGGAAACTGAGAACATGCTTTTCAGTTTATCACATCTCTTCACTTCTACAGATGTCAGCTTACGAAGCCGTACAAGTTGGGTGGGACCCTTCCACAAATGTGTCAATACAGGCAAGTCCAATAGTTGCATCTCTTTCAACGCACTGAAGGCCTCCTCTCGTAGTTGAACCCCATCTCCATTTGTTGTTTCGACGAGATATTCCAGATCCTTACACTTATCCAACCACAATGCAGTTAATTGTTTGAAACAATCTTTGTCTAAATCATAGCCAACATTCTTCAAACCTACTACTTGTGTTAAGTGCAATTGTTTAGTGATCTTGAAAACAATCTTGAACCCACTCTCCATAAGATCGTTCCAGTGAAGATTCTTGAGAGTCACCTGGTTTTGAAATTGATAGTCACTACTACTAGAATAGTAAGTAGGGAGAGTAGGGCCAAGGAT
>JAXFYN010000724.1:0-114000 GCA_036172215.1 Camellia granthamiana
ACTCGAACACCTATACGGATTCTCCTGCACAGTGGCAGATATGTAAATACGGGGTTTACTTACCATTTCTCACGCATTACGGTTCGAACACTCGAACACGTATACAGATTCTCCTGCGCAGTGGCAGATATGTAAAGACGGCGTTTAGTTACCATTTCTCAGGCATTAGGGTTCGAACACTCGAACACCTATACGGATTGTCCTGCACAGTGGCAGACATGTAAACACAGCGTTTACTTACCATTTCTCACGAATTACGGTTCGAACACTAGAACACCTATACCGATTCTCCTGCACAGTGGCAGATATGTAAATATGGCGTTTACTTACCTATTCTCACGCATTAGGGTTCGAACACTCGAACACCTATTCGTATTCTCCTACACAGTGGCAGATATGTAAATACGGTGTTTACTTATCATTTCTCAAGCATTACGGCTCGAACACTCGAACACCTGTACGGATTCTCCTGCATAGTTGTAGATATGTAAATACGGCGTTTACTTACCATTTCTCATGCATTACGGTTCGAACACTCGAACACCTATACGGATTCTCCTGCACAGTGGCAGATATGTAAATACGGCGTTTACTTACCTATTCTCACGCATTAGGGTTCGAACACTCGAACACCTATTCGTATTCTCCTACACAGTGGCAGATATGTAAATACGGTGTTTACTTATCATTTCTCAAGCATTACGGCTCGAACACTCGAACACCTGTACGGATTCTCCTGCATAGTTGTAGATATGTAAATACGGCGTTTACTTACAATTTCTCACGCATTACGGTTCGAACACTCGAACACCTATACGGATTCTCCTGCACAATGCAGATATGTAAATACGGCGTTTACTTACCATTTCTCACGAATTACGGGTCGAACACTCCAACACCTATACGGATTCTCCTGCACAGTGGCAGATATGTAAATACGGCGTTTACTTACCATCTCTCACGCATTACGGTTCGAACACTCGAACACCTATACGGATTCTCCTGCGCAGTGGCAGATATGTAAATGCGGCGTTTACTTACCATTTCTCACGAATTACGGTTCGAACACCCGAACACCTATACGGATTCTCCGGCACAGTGGCAGATATATAAATACGGCATTTACAAACCTATTCTCACGCATTAGGGTTCGAACACTCGAACACCTATACGGATTCTCCTCCACTGTGGCAGATATGTAAATACGTCGTTTACTTAACATTTCTCACGCATTTGGGTTCGAACACACGAACACCTATACGGATTCTCCTGCACAGTGGCAGATATGTAAATACGGTGTTTACTTACCATTTCTCAGGCATTACGGCTCGAACACTCGCACTCCTATACGTATTCTCCTACAGAGTGGCAGATATGTAAATACGTTGTTTACTTACCATTTCTCATGCATTATGGTTCGAACACTCGAACACCTATACGGATTCTCCTACACAGTGGCAGATATGTAAATACGGCGTTTACTTACCATCTCTCACGCATTACGGTTCGAACACTTGAACACCTATACGGATTCTCCTGCACAGTGGCAGATATGTAAATACGGCATTTACTTACCATTTCTCACGCATTAGGGTTCGAACACTCGAACACCTATACGGATTCTCCTGCACAGTGGCAGATATGTAAATACGGCGTTTACTTACCTATTCTCACGCATTATGGTTCGAACACTCGAACACCTATACGGATTCTCTTCCACTGTGGTAGATATGTAAATACGTCGTTTACTTAACATTTCTCACGCATTTGGGTTCGAACACTCGAACACCTATACGGATTCTCCTGCACAGTGGTAGATATGTAAATACGGCATTTACTTACCATTTCTCAGGCATTACGGTTCGAACACTCGAACACCTATACGGATTCTCCTGCACAGTGGCAGATATGTAAATACGGCGTTTACTTACCATTTCTCACGCATTACGGTTCGAACACTTACGAATTCTCCTGCGCAGTGGCAGATATGTAAATACGGCGTTTAGTTACCATTTCTCAGGCATTAGGGTTCGAACACTCGAACACCTATACGGATTGTCCTGCACAGTGGCAGACATGTAAATACAGCGTTTACTTACCATTTCTCACGAACTATGGTTCGAACACTCGAACACCTATACGGATTCTCCTGCACAGTGGCAGATATGTAAATACGGCGTTTACTTACCTATTCTCACGCATTATGGTTCGAACACTCGAACACCTATACGGATTCTCTTCCACTGTGGTAGATATGTAAATACGTCGTTTACTTAACATTTCTCACGCATTTGGGTTCGAACACTCGAACACCTATACGGATTCTCCTGCACAGTGGTAGATATGTAAATACGGCATTTACTTACCATTTCTCAGGCATTACGGTTCGAACACTCGAACACCTATACGGATTCTCCTGCACAGTGGCAGATATGTAAATACGGCGTTTACTTACCATTTCTCACGCATTACGGTTCGAACACTTACGAATTCTCCTGCGCAGTGGCAGATATGTAAATACGGCGTTTAGTTACCATTTCTCAGGCATTAGGGTTCGAACACTCGAACACCTATACGGATTGTCCTGCACAGTGGCAGACATGTAAATACAGCGTTTACTTACCATTTCTCACGAACTATGGTTCGAACACTCGAACACCTATACGGATTCTCCTGCACAGTGGCAGATATGTAAATACGGCGTTTACTTACCATCTCTCACGCATTACGGTTCGAACAGTCGAACACCTATACGGATTCTCCTGCGCAGTGGCAGATATGTAAATACGGCGTTTACTTACCTATTCTCACGCATTAGGGTTCGAACACTCGAACACCTATACGGATTCTCCTCCACAGTGGCAGATATGTAAATACGGCGTTTACGTACAATTTCTCACGCATCACGGTTCGAACACTCGAACACCTATACGGATTATCCAGCACAGTGGCAGATATGTAAATACGGCGTTTACTTACCATTTCTCGCGAATTACGGTTCGAACACCCGAACACCTATACGGATTCTCCGGCACAGTGGCAGATATGTAAATACGGCATTTACTTACCATTTCTCACGCATTAGGGTTCGAACACTCGAACACCTATACGGATTCTCCTGCACAGTGGCAGATATGTAAATACGGCGTTTACTTACCATTTCTCATGCATTACGGTTCGAACACTCGAACTCCTATACGGAATCTCCTGCACAGTGGCAGATATGTAAATACGGCGTTTACTTACCATCTCTCACGCATTACGGTTCGAACACTCGAACACCTATACGGATTCTCCTACACTGTGGCAGATATGTAAATACGGCATTTACTTACCATTTCTCCCGCATTAGGGTTCGGACACTCGAACACCTATACGGATTCTCCTCCACTGTGGCAGATATGTAAATACGTCGTTTACTTAACATTTCTCACGCCTTTGGGTTCGAACACTCGAACACCTATACGGATTCTCCTGCACAGTGGCAGATATGTAAATACGGTGTTTACTTACCATTTCTCAGGCGTTACGGTTCGAACACTCGAACACCTATACGGATTCTCCTGCACAGTGGCAGATATGTAAATACGGCGTTTACTTACCATTTCTCACGCATTACGGTTCGAACACTCGCACACGTATACAGATTCTCCTGCGCAGTGGCAGTGGCAGATATGTAAAGACGGCGTTTAGTTACCATTTCTCAGGCATTAGGGTTCGAACACTCGAACACCTATACGGATTGTCCTGCACAGTGGCAGACATGTAAATACAGCGTTTACTTACCATTTCTCACGAATTACGGTTCGAACACTAGAACACCTATACCGATTCTCCTGCACAGTGGCAGATATGTAAATATGGCGTTTACTTACCTATTCTCACGCATTAGGGTTCGAACACTCGAACACCTATTCGTATTCTCCTGCACAGTGGCAGATATGTAAATACGGTGTTTACTTATCATTTCTCATGCATTACGGTTCGAACACTCGAACACCTGTACGGATTCTCCTGCATAGTGGTAGATATGTAAATACGGCGTTTACTTACCATTTCTCATGCATTACGGTTCGAACACTCGAACACCTATACGGATTCTCCTGCACAGTGGCAGATATGTAAATACGGCGTTTACTTACCTATTCTCACGCATTAGGGTTCGAACACTCGAACACCTATACGGATTCTCCTCCACAGTGGCAGATATGTAAATACGGCGTTTACTTACAATTTCTCACGCATTACGGTTCGAACACTCGAACACCTATACGGATTCTCCTGCACAACGCAGATATGTAAATACGGCGTTTACTTACCATTTCTCACGAATTACGGGTCGAACACTCCAACACCTATACGGATTCACCTGCACAGTGGCAGATATGTAAATACGGCGTTTACTTACCATCTCTCACGCATTACGGTTCGAACACTCGAACACCTATACGGATTCTCCTGCGCAGTGGCAGATATGTAAATGCGGCGTTTACTTACCATTTCCCACGAATTACGGTTCGAACACCCGAACACCTATACGGATTCTCCGGCACAGTGGCAGATATGTAAATACGGCATTTACAAACCTATTCTCACGCATTAGGGTTCGAACACTCGAACACCTATACGGATTCTCCTCCACTGTGGCAGATATGTAAATACGTCGTTTACTTAACATTTCTCACGCATTTGGGTTCGAACACACGAATACCTATACGGATTCTCCTGCACAGTGGCAGATATGTAAATACGGTGTTTACTTACCATTTCTCAGGCATTACGGTTCGAACACTCGAACTCCTATACGGATTCTCCTACACAGTGGCAGATATGTAAATACGTTGTTTACTTACCATTTCTCATGCATTACGGTTCGAACACTCGAACACCTATACGGATTCTCCTACACAGTGGCAGATATGTAAATACGGCGTTTACTTACCATCTCTCACGCATTACGGTTCGAACACTTGACCACCTATACGGATTCTCCTGTACAGTGGCAGATATGTAAATACGGCATTTACTTACCATTTCTCACGCATTAGGGTTCGAACACTCGAACACCTATACGGATTCTCCTGCACAGTGGCAGATATGTAAATACGGCGTTTACTTACCTATTCTCACGCATTATGGTTCGAACACTCGAACACCTATACGGATTCTCCTCCACTGTGGCAGATATGTAAATACGTCGTTTACTTAACATTTCTCACGCATTTGGGTTCGAACACTCGAACACCTATACGGATTCTCCTGCACAGTGGTAGATATGTAAATACGGTGTTTACTTACCATTTCTCAGGCATTACGGTTCGAACACTCGAACACCTATACGGATTCTCCTGTACAGTGGCAGATATGTAAATACGGCGTTTACTTACCATTTCTCATGCATTACGGTTCGAACACTTACGAATTCTCCTGCGCAGTGGCAAATATGTAAATACGGCGTTTAGTTACCATTTCTCGGGCATTAGGGTTCGAACACTCGAACACCTATACGGATTGTCCTGCACAGTGGCAGACATGTAAATACAGCGTTTACTTACCATTTCTCACGAATTATGGTTCGAACACTCGAACACCTATACGGATTCTCCTGCACAGTGGCAGATATGTAAATACGGCGTTTACTTACCATCTCTCACGCATTACGGTTCGAACAGTCGAACACCTATACGGATTCTCCTGCGCAGTGGCAGATATGTAAATACGGCGTTTACTTACCTATTCTCACGCATTAGGGTTCGAACACTCGAACACCTATACGGATTCTCCTCCACAGTGGCAGATATGTAAATACGGCGTTTAAGTGCAATTTCTCACGCATCACGGTTCAAACACTCGAACACCTATACGGATTATCCAGCACAGTGGCAGATATGTAAATACGGCGTTTACTTACCATTTCTCGCGAATTACGGTTCGAACACCCGAACACCTATACGGATTCTCCGGCACAGTGGCAGATATGTAAATACGGCATTTACTTACCATTTCTCACGCATTAGGGTTCGAACATTCGAACACCTATACGGATTCTCCTGCACAGTGGCAGATATGTAAATACGGCGTTTACTTACCATTTCTCAGGCATTACGGTTCGAACACTCGAACACCTACACGGATTCTCCTGCACAGTGGCAGATATGTAAATACGGCGTCTACTTACCATCTCTCACGCATTACGGTTCGAACACTCGAACACCTATATGGATTCTCCTGCACAGTGGCAGATATGTAAATACGGCATTTACTTACCATCTCTCACGCATTACGGTTCGAACACTTGAACACCTATACGGATTCTCCTGCATAGTGGCAGATATGTAAATACGGCGTTTACTTACCATTTCTCATGCATTACGGTTCGAACACTCGAACACCTAAACGGATTCTCCTGCACAGTGGCAGATATGTAAATACGGCGTTTATTTACCATTTCCCACGAATTACGGGTCGAACACTCGAACACCTATACGGATTCTATTGCACAGTGGCAGATATGTAAATACGACATTTACTTACCATTTCTCACGCATTAGGGTTCGAACACTCGAACACCTATACGGATTGTCCTGCATAGTGGCAGATATGTAAATACGGTGTTTACTTACCATTTCTCATGCATTTCGGTTCGAACACTCGAACACCTATATGGATTCTCCTGTACAGTGGCAGATATGTAAGTACGGCGTTTACTTACCATTTCTCACGCATTACGGTTCGAACACTCGAACACCTATACGGATTCTCCTGCACAGTGGCAGATATGTAAATTACGGCGTTTACTTACCATTTCTTATGCATTAGGGTTCGAACACTCGAACACCTATACGGATTCTCCTGCACAGTGGCAGATATGTAAATACGGTGTTTACCTACCATTTCTCATGCATTACGGTTCGAACACTCGAACACCTATACGGATTCTCCTGCACAGTGGCAGATATGTAAATACGGCGTTTACTTACCATCTCTCACGCATTACGGTTCGAACACTCGAGCACCTATACGGATTCTCCTGCGCAGTGGCAGATATGTAAATACGGCGTTTAGTTGCCATTTCTCAGGCATTAGGGTTCGAACACTCGAACACCTATACGGATTGTCCAGCACAGTGGCAGACATGTAAATACAGCGTTTACTTACCATTTCTCGGTTCGAACACTCGAACACCTATACGGATTCTCCTGCACAGTGGCAGATATGTAAATACGTCGTTTACTTACCATTTCTCACGCATTAGGGTTCGAACACTCGAACACTTATACGGATTCTCCTGCACAGTGGCAGATATGTAAATACGGCGTTTACTTACCATTTCTCATGCATTACGGTTCGAACACTCGAACACCTATACGGATTCTCCTGCACAGTGGCAGATATGTAAATACGGCATTTACTTACCATTTCTCACGCATTAGGGTTCGAACACTCGAACACCTATACGGATTCTCCTCCACAGTGGCAGATATGTAAATACGGCGTTTACTTGCCTATTCTCACGCATTAGGGTTCGGACACTCGAACACCTATACAGATTCTCCTCCACTGTGGCAGATATGTAAATACGTCGTTTACTTAACATTACTCACGCATTTGGGTTCGAACACTCGAACACCTATACGGATTCTCCTGCACAGTGGCAGATATGTAAATACGGTGTTTACTTACCATTTCTCAGGCGTTACGGTTCGAACACTCGAACACCTATACGGATTCTCCTGCACAGTGGCAGATATGTAAATACGGCATTTAGTTACCATTTCTCAAGCATTAGGGTTCGAACACTCGAACACCTATACGGATTCTCCTGCACAGTGGCAGATATGTAAATATGGCATTTACAAACCTATTCTCACGAATTAGGGTTCGAACACTCGAACACCTATACGGATTCTCCTCCACTATGGCAGATATGTAAATACGTCGTTTACTTAACATTTCTAACGCCTTTGGGTTCGAACACACGAACACCTATACGGATTCTCCTGCACAGTGGCAGATATGTAAATACGGTGTTTACTTACCATTTCTCAGGCATTACGGTTCGAACACTCGAACTCCTATACGGATTCTCCTACACAGTGGCAGATATGTAAATACGTTGTTTACTTACCATTTCTCATGCATTACGGTTCGAACACTCGAACACCTATACGGATTCTCCTGCACAGTGGCAGATATGTAAATACGGCGTTTACTTACCATTTCTCATGCATTACGGTTCGAACACTCGAACACCTATACGGATTCTCCTGCACAGTGGTAGATATGTAAATACGGCGTTTACTTACCATCTCTCACGCATTACGGTTCGAACACTCGAACACCTATACGGATTCTCCTACACAGTGGCAGATATGTAAATACGGCATTTACTTACCATTTCTCCCGCATTAGGGTTCGGACACTCGAACACCGATACGGATTCTCCTCCACTGTGGCAGATATGGAAATATGTCGTTTACTTAACATTTCTCACGCCTTTGGGTTCGAACACTCGAACACCTATACGGATTCTCCTGCACAGTGGCAGATATGTAAATACGGTGTTTACTTACCATTTCTCAGGCGTTACGGTTCGAACACTCGAACACCTATCCGGATTCTCCTGCACAGTGGCAGATATGTAAATACGGCGTTTACTTACCATTTCTCACGCATTACGGTTCGAACACTCGAACACGTATACAGATTCTCCTGCGCAGTGGCAGATATGTAAAGACGGCGTTTAGTTACCATTTCTCAGGCATTAGGGTTCGAACACTCGAACACCTATACGGATTGTCCTGCAGAGTGGCAGACATGTAAATACAGCGTTTACTTACCATTTCTCACGAATTACGGTTCGAACACTAGAACACCTATACCGATTCTCCTGCACAGTGGCAGATATGTAAATATGGCGTTTACTTACCTATTCTCACGCATTAGGGTTCGAACACTCGAACACCTATTCGTATTCTCCTGCACAGTGGCAGATATGTAAATACGGTGTTTACTTATCATTTCTCATGCATTACGGTTCGAACACTCGAACACCAGTACGGATTCTCCTGCATAGTGGTAGATATGTAAATACGGCGTTTACTTACCATTTCTCATGCATTACGGTTCGAACACTCGAACACCTATACGGATTCTCCTGCACAGTGGCAGATATGTAAATACGGCGTTTACTTACCTATTCTCACGCATTAGGGTTCGAACACTCGAACACCTATACGGATACTCCTCCATAGTGGCAGATATGTAAATACGGCGTTTACTTACAATTTCTCACGCATTACGGTTCGAACACTCGAACACCTATACGGATTCTCCTGCACTATGCAGATATGTAAATTACGGCGTTTACTTACCATTTCTCACGAATTACGGGTCGAACATTCCAACACCTGTACGGATTCTCCTGCACAGTGGCAGATATGTAAATACGGCGTTTACTTACCATCTCTCACGCATTACGGTTCGAACACTCGAACACCTATACGGATTCTCCTGCGTAGTGGCAGATATGTAAATACGGCGTTTACTTACCATTTCTCACGAATTACGGTTCGAACACCCAAACACCTATACGGATTCTCCGGCACAGTGGCAGATATGCAAATACGGCATTTACTTACCATTTCTCACGCATTAGGGTTCGAACACTCGAACACCTATACGGATTCTCCTGCACAGTGGCAGATATGTAAATACGGCGTTTACTTACCATTTCTCATGCATTACGGTTCGAACACTCGAACACCTATACGGATTCTCCTGCACAGTGGCAGATATGTAAATACGGCGTTTACTTACCATCTCTCACGCATTACGGTTCGAACACTCGAACACCTATACGGATTCTCCTGCACAGTGGCAGATATGTAAATACGGCATTTAGTTACCATTTCTCAAGCATTAGGGTTCGAACACTCGAACGCCTATACGGATTCTCCTGCACAGTGGCAGATATGTAAATATGGCAATTCCAAACCTATTCTCATGCATTAGGGTTCGAACACTCGAACACCTATACGGATTCTCCTCCACTGTGGCAGATATGTAAATACGTTGTTTACTTAACATTTCTCACGCATTTGGGTTCGAACACACGAACACCTATACGGATTCTCCTGCACAGTGGCAGATATGTAAATACGGTGTTTACTTACCATTTCTCAGGCATTACGGTTCGAACACTCGAACTCCTATACGGATTCTCCTACACAGTGGCAGATATGTAAATACGTTGTTTACTTACCATTTCTCATGCATTACGGTTCGAACACTCGAACACCTATACGGATTCTCCTACACAGTGGCAGATATGTAAATACGGCGTTTACTTACCATCTCTCACGCATTACGGTTCGAACACTTGAACACCTATACGGATTCTCCTGCACAGTGGCAGATATGTAAATACGGCATTTACTTACCATTTCTCACGCATTAGGGTTCGAACACTCGAACACCTATACGGATTCTCCTGCACAGTGGCAGATATTTAAATACGGCGTTTACTTACCTATTCTCACGCATTATGGTTCGAACACTCGAACACCTATACGGATTCTCCTCCACTGTGGCAGATATGTAAATACGTCGTTTACTTAACATTTCTCACGCATTTGGGTTCGAACACTCGAACACCTATACGGATTCTCCTGCACAGTGGCAGATATGTAAATACGGTGTTTACTTACCATTTCTCAGGCATTACGGTTCGAACACTCGAACACCTATACGGATTCTCTTGCACAGTGGCAGATATGTAAATACGGCGTTTACTTACCATTTCTCACGCATTACGGTTCGAACACTTACGAATTCTCCTGCGCAGTGGCAGATATGTAAATACGGCGTTTAGTTACCATTTCTCAGGCATTAGGGTTCGAACGCTCGAACACCTATACGGATTGTCCTGCACAGTGGCAGACATGTAAATACAGCGTTTACTTACCATTTCTCACGCATTAGGGTTCGAACACTCGAACACCTATACGGATTCTCCTGCATAGTGGCAGATATGTAAATACGGTGTTTACTTACCATTTCCCACGAATTACGGGTCGAACACTCGAACACCTATACGGATTCTCCTGCACAGTGGCAGATATGTAAATACGGCATTTACTTACCATTTCTCACGCATTAGGGTTCGAACACTCGAACACCTATACGGATTCTCCTACACAGTGGCAGATATGTAAATACGTCGTTTACTTAACATTTCTCAGGCATTCGGGTTCGAACACTCGAACGCCTATACGGATTCTCCTGCACAGTGGCAGATATGTAAATACGGTGTTTACTTACCATTTCTCAGGCGTTACGGTTCGAACACTCGAACACCTATACGGATTCTCCTGCACAGTGGCAGATATGTAAATACGGCGTTTACTTACCATTTCTCACGCATTACGGTTCGAACACATACGAATTCTCCTGCGCAGTGGCAGATATGTAAATACGGCGTTTAGTTACCATTTCTCAGGCATTAGGGTTCGAACACTCGAACACCTATACGGATTCTCCTGCACAGTGGCAGACATGTAAATACAGCGTTTACTTACCATTTCTCACGAATTACGGTTCGAACACTCGAACACCTATACGGATTCTCCTGCACAGTGGCAGATCTGTAAATACGTCTTTTACTTACCATTTCTCACGCATTAGGGTTCGAACACTCGAACACCTATACGGATTATCATGCACAGTGGCAGATATGTAAATACGGCGTTTACTTACCAATTCTCACGCATTAGGGTTCGAACACTCGAACACTTATACGTGTTCTCCTCCACAGTGGCAGATATGTAAATACGGCGTTTACTTACCATTTCTCATGCATTATGGTTCGAACACTCGAACACCTATACGGATTCTCCTCCACAGTGGCAGATATGTAAATACGGCGTTTACTTACCATTTCTCACGCATTACGGTTCAAACACTCGAACACCTATACGGATTCTCCTGCACAGTGGCAGATATGTAAATACGGCGTTTACTTACCATTTCTCACGAATTACAGGTCGAACACTCGAACACCTATACGGATTCTCCTGCACAGTGGCAGATATGTAAATACGGCATTTACTTACCATTTCTCACGCATTAGGGTTCGAACACTCGAACACCTATACGGATTCTCCTCCACAGCGGCAGATATATAAATACGGCGTTTACTTACCGTTTCTCACGTATTACGGTTCGAACACTCGAACAACTATACGGATTCTCCTGCACAGTGGCAGATATGTAAATACGGTGTTTACTTACCATTTCTCATGCATTACGGTTCGAACACTCGAACACCTATACGGATTCTCCTGCACAGTGGCAGATATGTAAATACGGCGTTTACTTACCATCTCTCACGCATTACGGTTCGAACACTCGAACTCCTATACGGATTCTCCTGCACAGTGGCAGATATGTAAATACGGCGTTTACTTACCTATTCTCATGCATTAGGGTTCGAACACTCGAACACCTATACGGATTCTCCTCCACTGTGGCAGATATGTAAATACGTCGTTTACTTAACATTTCTCACGCATTTGGGTTCGAACACACGAACACCTATACGGATTCTCCTGCACAGTGGCAGATATGTAAATACGGTGTTTACTTACTATTTCTCAGGCATTACGGTTCGAACACTCGAACTCCTATACGGATTCTCCTACACAGTGGCAGATATGTAAATACGTTGTTTACTTACCATTTCTCATGCATTACGGTTCGAACACTCGAACACCTATACGGATTCTCCTTCACAGTGGCAGATATGTAAATACGGCGTTTACTTACCATCTCTCACGCATTACGGTTCGAACACTCGAACACCTATACGGATTCTCCTGCACAGTGGCAGATATGTAAATACGGCATTTACTTACCATTTCTCACGCATTAGGGTTCGAACACTCGAACACCTATACGGATTCTCCTGCACAGTGGCAGATTTGTAAATACGGCGTTTACTTACCGATTCTCACGCATTATGGTTCGAACACTCGAACACCTATACGGATTCTCCTCCACAGCGGCAGATATATAAATACGGCGTTTACTTACCGTTTCTCACGTATTACGGTTCGAACACTCGAACAACTATACGGATTCTCCTGCACAGTGGCAGATATGTAAATACGGTGTTTACTTACCATTTCTCATGCATTACGGTTCGAACACTCGAACACCTATACGGATTCTCCTGCACAGTGGCAGATATGTAAATACGGCGTTTACTTACCATCTCTCACGCATTACGGTTCGAACACTCGAACTCCTATACGGATTCTCCTGCACAGTGGCAGATATGTAAATACGGCGTTTACTTACCTATTCTCACGCATTAGGGTTCGAACACTCGAACACCTATACGGATTCTCCTCCACTGTGGCAGATATGTAAATACGTCGTTTACTTAACATTTCTCACGCATTTGGGTTCGAACACACGAACACCTATACGGATTCTCCTGCACAGTGGCAGATATGTAAATACGGTGTTTACTTACTATTTCTCAGGCATTACGGTTCGAACACTCGAACTCCTATACGGATTCTCCTACACAGTGGCAGATATGTAAATACGTTGTTTACTTACCATTTCTCATGCATTACGGTTCGAACACTCGAACACCTATACGGATTCTCCTTCACAGTGGCAGATATGTAAATACGGCGTTTACTTACCATCTCTCACGCATTACGGTTCGAACACTCGAACACCTATACGGATTCTCCTGCACAGTGGCAGATATGTAAATACGGCATTTACTTACCATTTCTCACGCATTAGGGTTCGAACACTCGAACACCTATACGGATTCTCCTGCACAGTGGCAGATTTGTAAATACGGCGTTTACTTACCGATTCTCACGCATTATGGTTCGAACACTCGAACACCTATACGGATTCTCCTCCACTGTGGCAAATATGTAAATACGTCGTTTACTTAACATTTCTCACGCATTCGGGTTCGAACACTCGAACACCTATACGGATTCTCCTGCACAGTGGCAGATATGTAAATACGGCATTTACTTACCATTTCTCACGCATTAGGGTTCGAACACTCGAACACCTATACGGATTCTCCTGCACAGTGGCAGATTTGTAAATACGGCGTTTACTTACCGATTCTCACGCATTATGGTTCGAACACTCGAACACCTATACGGATTCTCCTCCACAGTGGCAGATATGTAAATACGGCGTTTACTTACCATTTCTCACGCATTACGGTTCGAACACTCGAACACCTATACGGATTCTCCTGCACAGTGGCAGATATGTAAATACGGCGTTTACTTACCATTTCTCACGCATTACGGTTCGAACACATACGAATTCTCCTGCGCAGTGGCAGATATGTAAATACGGCGTTTAGTTACCATTTCTCAGGCATTAGGGTTCGAACACTCGAACACCTATACGGATTCTCCTGCGCAGTGGCAGATATGTAAATACGGCGTTTACTTACCATTTCTCACGAATTACGGTTCGAACACCCGAACACCTATACGGATTCTCCGGCACAGTGGCAGATATGTAAATACGGCGTTTACTTACCTATTCTCACGCATTAGGGTTCGAACACTCGAACACCTATACGGATTCTCCTCCACAGTGGCAGATATGTAAATACGTCGTTTACGTACAATTTCTCACGCATCACGGTTCGAACACTCGAACACCTATACGGATTATCCAGCACAGTAGCTGATATGTAAATACGGCGTTTACTTACCATTTCTCACGAATTACGGTTCGAACACCCGAACACCTATACGGATTCTCCGGCACAGTGGCAGATATGTAAATACGACATTTACTTACCATTTCTCACGCATTAGGGTTCGAACACTCGAAGGCCTATACGGATTCTCCTGCACAGTAGCAGATATGTAAATACGGCGTGTACTTGCCATTTCTCATGCATTACAGTTCGAACACTCGAACACCTATACGGATTCTCGTGCACAGTGGCAGATATGTAAATTCGGCGTTTACTTACCATCTCTCACGCATTAGGGTTCGAACACTCGAACACCTATACGGATTCTCCTCCATAGTGGCAGATATGTAAATACGGCGTTTACTTACAATTTCTCACGCATTACGGTTCGAACACTCGAACACCTATACGGATTCTCCTGCACAATGGGAGATATGTAAATACGGCGTTTACTTACCATTGCTCACGAATTACGGGTCGAACACTCGAACACCTATACGGATTCTCCTGCACAGTGGCAGATATGGAAATCCGGCATTTACTTACCATTTCTCACGCATTAGGATTCGAACACTCGATCTCCTATACGTATTGTCCTGCACAGTGGCAGATATGTAAATACGGTGTTTACTTTCCATTTCTCAGGCATTACGGTTCGAACACTCGAACACCTATACGGATTGTCCTGCACAGTGGCAGATATATAAATACGGCGTTTACTTACCATTTCTCACGCATTACGGTTTGGACACTCGAACACCTATACGGAATCTCCTGCACAGTGGCAGATATGTAAATACGGCGTTTACTTACCATTTCTCACGCATTAGGGTTCGAACACTCGAACACCTATACGGATTCTCCTGCACAGTGGCAGATATGTAAATACGGTGTTTACTTACCATTTCTCATGCATTACGGTTCGAACACTCAAACACCTATACGGATTCTCCTACACAGTGGCAGATATGTAAATACGGCGTTTACTTACCATCTCTCACGCATTACGGTTCGAACACTCGAACACCTATACGGATTCTCCTGCGCAGTGGTAGATATATAAATACGGCGTTTAGTTACCATTTCCCAGGCATTAGGGTTCGAACACTCGAACACCTATACGGATTCTCCTGCACAGTGGCAGATATGTAAATACGGCGTTTACTTAACTATTCTCACGCATTAGGGATCGAACACTCGAACACCTATACGGATTCTCCGGCACAGTGGCAGATATGTAAATACGGCGTTTACTTACCTATTCTCACGCATTAGGGTTCGAACACTCTAACACCTATACGGATTCTCCTCCACAGTGGCAGATATGTAAATACGGCGTTTACTTACCATTTCTCACGCATTACGGTTCGAACACTCGAACACCTATACGGATTCTCCTGCACAGTGGCAGATATGTAAATACGGCGTTTATTTTCCATTTCCCACGAATTACGGGTCGAACACTCGAACACCTATACGGATTCTCCTGCACAGTGGCAGATATGTAAATACGACATTTACTTACCATTTCCCACGCATTAGGGTTCGAAACACTCGAACACCTATACGGATTGTCCTGCACAGTGGCAGATATGTAAATACGGTGTTTACTTACCATTTCTCATGCATTACGGTTCGAACACTCGAACTCCTATATGGATTCTCCTGCACAGTGGCAGATATGTAAATACGGCGTTTACTTACCATTTCTCACGCATTACGGTTCGAACACTCGAACACCTATACGGATTCTCCTGCACAGTGGCAGATATGTAAATACGGCGTTTACTTACCATTTCTTATGCATTAGGGTTCGAACACTCGAACACCTATACGGATTCTCCTGCACAGTGGCAGATATGTAAATACGGTGTTTACCTACCATTTCTCATGCGTTACGGTTCGAACACTCGAACACCTATACGGATTCTCCTGCACAGTGGCAGATATGTAAATACGGCGTTTACTTACCATCTCTCACGCATTACGGTTCGAACACTCGAGCACCTATACGGATTCTCCTGCGCAGTGGCAGATATGTAAATACGGCGTTTAGTTACCATTTCTCACGCATTAGGGTTCGAACACTCGAACACCTATACGGATTATCCTGCACAGTGGCAGATATGGAAATACGGCGTTTACTAACCTATTCTCACGCATTAGGGTTCGAACACTCGAACACTTATACGGATTCTCCTCCACAGTGGCAGATATGTAAATACGGCGTTTACTTACAATTTCTCACGCATCACGGTTCGAACACTCGAACACCTATACGAATTCTCCTCCACAGTGGCAGATATGTAAATACGACGTTTACTTACCATCTCTCACGCATTACGGTTCGAACACTCGAACACCTATACGGATTCTCCTGCACAGTGGCAGATATGTAAATACGGCGTTTACTTACCATTTCTCACGCATTAGGGTTCGAAGACTCGAACACCTATACGGATTCTCCTGCACAGTGGCAGATATGTAAGTACGGCGTTTACTTACCGTCTCTCACGCATTACGGTTCGAACACTCGAACACCTATACGGATTCTCCTGCGAAGTGGCAGATATGTAAATACGGCGTTTAGTTGCCATTTCTCAGGCATCAGGGTTCGAACCCTCGAACACCTATACGGATTGTCCTGCACAGTGGCAGACACGTAAATACAGCGTTTACTTACCATTTCTCACGAATTACGGTTCGAACACTCGAACACCTATACGGATTCTCCTGCACAGTGGCAGATATGTAAATACGTCGTTTACTTACCATTTCTCACGCATTAGTGTTCGAACACTCGAACACCTATACGGATTATCTTGCACAGTGGCAGATATGGAAATACGGCGTTTACTAACCTATTCTCACGCATTAGGGTTCGAACACTCGAACACTTATACGGATTCTCCTCCACAGTGGCAGATATGTAAATACGGCGTTTACTTACAATTTCTCACGCATCACGGTTCGAACACTCGAACACCTATAAGGATTCTCCTGGACAGTGGCAGATATGTAAATACGACGTTTACTTACCATCTCTCACGCATTACGGTTCGAACACTCGAACACCTATACGGATTCTCCTGCCCAATGGCAGATATGAAAATACGGCGTTTACTTACCGTTTCTCACGCATTACGGTTCGAACACTCGAACACCCATACGGATTCTCTTGCACTGTGGCAGATATGTAAATACAGCGTTTACTTACCATTTCTCAGGCATTAGGGTTCGAACACTCGAACACCTATACGGATTCTCCTGCACAGTGGCAGATATGTAAATACGGCGTTTACTTAACTATTCTCACGCATTGGGGTTCGAACACTCGAACACCTATACGGATTCTCCTGCACAGTGGCAGATATGTAAATACGGCGTTTACTTACCTATTCTCACGCATTAGGGTTCGAACACTCGAACACCTATACGGATTCTCCTCCACAGTGCCAGATATGTAACTACGGCGTTTACTTACAATTTCTCATGCATTACGGTTCGAACACTCGAACACCAATACGGATTCTCCTGCACAGTGGCAGATATGTAAATACGGCGTTTACTTACCATTTCTCACGAATTACGGGTCGAACACTCGAACACCTATACGGATTCTCATGCACAGTGGCAGATATGTAAATACGGCATTTACTTACCATTTCTCACGCATTAGGGTTCGAATACTCGTACACCTATACGGATTGTCCTGCACAGTGGCAGATATGTAACTACGGTGTTTACTTACCATTTCTCATACATTACGGTTCGAACACTCGAACACCTATACGGATTCTCCTGCACAGTGGCAGATATGTAAATACGGCGTTTACTAACCATTTCTCACGCATTACGGTTCGAACACTCGAACACCTATACGGATTCTCCTGCACAGTGGCAGATATGTAAATACGGCGTTTATTTACCATCTCTCACGCATTACGGTTCGAACACTCGAACACCTATACGGATTCTCCTACGCAGTGGCAGATATGTAAATACGGCGTTTAGTTACCATTTCTCAGGCATTAGGGTTCGAACCCTCGAACACCTATACGGATTGTCCTGCACAGTGGCAGACACGTAAATACAGCGTTTACTTTCCATTTCTCACGAATTACGGTTCGAACACTCGAACACCTATACGGATTCTCCTGCACAGTGGCAGATATGTAAATACGTCGTTTACTTACCATTTCTCACGCATTAGGGTTCGAACACTCGAACACCTATACGGATTATCCTGCACAGTGGCAGATATGGAAATACGGCGTTTACTAACCTATTCTCACGCAATAGGGTTCGAACACTCGAACACTTATACGGATTCTCCTCCACAGTGGCAGATATGTAAATACGGCGTTTACTTACAATTCCTCACGCATCACGGTTCTAACACTCGAACACCTATACAGATTCTCCTGCACAGTGGCAGATATGTAACTACGGCGTTTACTTACAATTTCTCATGCATTACGGTTCGAACACTCGAACACCAATACGGATTCTCCTGCACAGTGGCAGATATGTAAATACGGCGTTTACTTACCATTTCTCACGAATTACGGGTCGAACACTAGAACACCTATACGGATTCTCATGCACAGTGGCAGATATGTAAATACGGCATTTACTTACCATTTCTCACGCATTAGGGTTCGAATACTCGTACACCTATACGGATTGTCCTGCACAGTGGCAGATATGTAAATACGGTGTTTACTTACCATTTCTCATGCATTACGGTTCGAACACTCGAACACCTATACGGATTCTCCTGCACAGTGGCAGATATGTAAATACGGCGTTTACTTACCATTTCTCACGCATTACAGTTCGAACACTCGAACACCTATACGGATTCTCCTGCACAGTGGCAGATATGTAAATACGGCGTTTACTTACCATTTCTCACGCATTAGGGTTCGAACACTCGAACACCTATACGGATTTTCCTGCACAGTGGCAGATATGTAAATACGGTGTTTACTTACCATTTCTCATGCATTACGGTTCGAACACTCGAACACCTATACGGATTCTCCTGCACAGTGGCAGAGATGTAAATACGGCGTTTACTTACCATCTCTCACGCATTACGGTTCGAACACACGAACACCTATACGGATTCTCCTGCGCAGTGGCAGATATGTAAATACGGCATTTAGTTACCATTTCTCAGGCATTAGGGTTCGAACCCTCGAACACCTATACGGATTGTCCTGCACAGTGGCAGACACGTAAATACAGCGTTTACTTAACATTTCTCACGAATTACGGTTCGAACACTCGAGCACCTATACGGATTCTCCTGCACAGTGGCAGATATGTAAATATGTCGTTTACTTACCATTTCTCACGCATTAGGGTTCGAACACTCGAACACCTATACGGATTATCCTGCACAGTGGCAGATATGGAAATACGGCGTTTACTATCCTATTCTCACGCATTACGGTTCGAACACTCGAACACCTATACGGATTCTCCTGCCCAGTGGCAGATATGTAAATACGGCGTTTACTTAACGTTTCTCACGCATTACGCGGTTCGAACACTCGAACACCCATACGGATTCTCCTGCACTGTGGCAGATATGTAAATACAGCGTTTACTTACCATTTCTCACGAATTACGGTTCGAACACTCGAACACCTATACTGATTCTCCTGCACAGTGGCAGATATGTAAATACGTCGTTTACTTACCATTTCTCACGCATTACGGTTCGAACACTCGAACACCTATACGGATTATCCTGCACAGTGGCAGATATGTAAATACGGCATTTACTTACCTATTCTCACGCATTAGGGTTCGAACACTCGAACACCAATACGGATTCTCCTCCACAGTGGCAGATATGTAAATACGGCGTTTACTTACAATTTCTCACGCATCACGGTTCGAACACTCGAACACCGATACGGATTCTCCTACAAAGTGGCAGATATGTAAATACGGCGTTTACTTACCATCTCTCACGCATTACGGTTCGAACACTCGAACACCTATACGGATTCTCCTGCCCAGTGGCAGATATGTAAATACGGCGTTTACTTACCATTTCTCACGCATTAGGGTTCGAACACTCGAACACCTATACGGATTCTCCTGCACAGTGGCAGATATGTAAATACGGCGTTTACTTACCATTTCTCACGCATTAGGGTTCGAACACTCGAACACCTATACGGATTCTCCTGCACACAGTGGCAGATATGTAAATACGGTGTTTACTTACCATGTCTCATGCATTAGGGTTCGAACACTCGAACACCTATACGGATTCTCCTGCACAGTGGCAGATATGTAAATACGGCGTTTACTTACCATCTCTCACGCATTACGGTTCGAACACTCGAACACCTATACGGATTCTCCTGCGCAGTGGCAGATATGTAAATACGGCGTTTAGTTACCATTTCTCAGGCATTAGGGTTCGAACACTCGAACACCTATACGGATTCTCCTGCACAGTGGCAGATATGTAAATACGGCGTTTACTTAACTATTCTCACGCATTAGGGTTCGAACACTCGAACACCTATACGGATTCTCCTGCACAGTGGCAGATATGTAAATACGGCGTTTACCTACCTATTCTGACGCATTAGGGTTCGAACACTCGAACATCTATACGGATTCTCCTCCACAGTGGCAGATATGTAAATACGGCGTTTACTTACAATTTCTCACGCATTACGGTTCGAACACTCGAACACCTATACGGATTCTCCTGCACAGTGGCAGATATGTAAATACGGTGTTTACTTACCATTTTTCATGCATTACGGTTCGAACACTCGAACACCTATACGGATTCTCCTGCACAGTGGCAGATATGTAAATACAGCGTTTACTTACCATCTCTCACGCATTACGGTTCGGACACTCGAACACCTATACGGATTCTCCTGCGCAGTGGCGGATATGTAAATACGGCGTTTAGTTACCATTTTTCAGGCATTAGGGTTCGAACACTCGAACACCTATACGGATTGTCCTGCACAGTGGCAGACATGTAAATACAGCGTTTACATACCATTTCTCACGAATTACGGTTCGACCACTCGAACACCTATACGGATTCTCCTGCACAGTGGCAGATATGTAAATACATCGTTTCCTTACCATTTCTCACGCATTAGGGTTTGAACACTCGAACACCTATACGGATTATCCTGCACAGTGGCAGATATGTAAATACGGCGTTTACTTACCTATTCTAACGCATTAGGGTTCGAACACTCGAACACCTATACGGATTCTCCTCCACAGTGGCAGATATTTAAATACGGCGTTTACTTAAAAAAACTCACGCATCACGGTTCGAACACTCGAACACCTATACGGATTCTCCTGCACAGTGGCAGATATGTAAATACGGCGTTTACTTACCATTTCTCACGAATTACGGTTCGAACACTCGAACACCTATACCGATTCTCCTACACAGTGGCAGATATGTAAATACGTCGTTTACTTACCATTTCTCACGCATTAGGGTTCGAACACTCGAACACCTATACGGATTCTCCTGCATAGTGGCAGATATGTAAATACGGCGTTTGCTTACAATTTCTCACGCATTACGGTTCGAACACTCGAACACCTATACGGATTCTCCTGCACAGTGGCAGATATGTAAATACGGCGTTTAGTTACCATTTCTCAGGCAATAGGGTTCGAACACTCGAACACCTATACGGATTGCCCTGCACAGTGGTTGACATGTAAATACAGCCTTTACTTACCATTTCTCACGAATTACGGTTCGAACACTCGAACACCTATACGGATTCTCCTGCACAGTGGCAGATATGTAAATACGGCGTTTACTTACCTATTCTCACGCATTAGGGTTCGAACACTCGAACACCTATACGGATTCTCCTCCACAGTGGCAGATATGTAAATACGGTGTTTACTTACAATTTCTTACGCATTACGGTTCGAACACTCGAACACCTATACGGATTCTCCTGCACAGTGGCAGATATGTAAATACGGCGTTTATTTACCATTTCTCACGAATTACGGGTCGAACACTCGAACACCTACACGGATTCTCCTGCACAGTGGCAGATATGTAAATACGGCATTTACTTACCATTTCTCACGCATTAGGGTTCGAACACTCGAACACCTATACGGATTGTCCTGCACAGTGGCAGATATGTAAATACGGTGTTTACTTACCATTTGTCATGCATTACGGTTCGAACACTCGAACACCTATACGGATTCTCCTGCACAGTGGCAGATATGTAAATACGGCGTTTACTTACCATTTCTCACGCATTATGGTTCGAACACTCGAACACCTATACGGATTCCCCTGCACAGTGGCAGATATGTAAATACGGCGTTTACTTACCATCTCTCACGCATTACGGTTCGAACACTCGAACACCTATACGGATTCTCCTGCGCAATGGCAGATATGTAAATACGGCGTTTAGTTACCATTTCTCAGGCATTAGGGTTCGAACACTCGAACACCTATACGGATTCTCCTGCACAGTGGCAGATATGTAAATACGGCGTTTACTTAACTATTCTCACGCATTAGGGTTCGAACACTCGAACACCTATACGGATTCTCCAGCACAGTGGCAGATATGTAAATACGGCGTTTACTTACCTATTCTCAGGCATTAGGGTTCGAACACTCGAACACCTATACGGATTCTCCTCCACAGTGGCAGATATGTAAATACGGCGTTTACTTACAATTTCTCACGCATCACGGTTCGAACACTCGAACACCGATACGGATTCTCCTACAAAGTGGCAGATATGTAAATACGGCGTTTACTTACCATCTCTCACGCATTACGGTTCGAACACTCGAACACCTATACGGATTCTCCTGCCCAGTGGCAGATATGTAAATACGGCGTTTACTTACCATTTCTCACGCATTAGGGTTCGAACACTCGAACACCTATACAGATTCTCCTGCACAGTGGCAGATATGTAAATACGGCGTTTACTTACCATTTCTCACGCATTAGGGTTCAAACACTCGAACACCTATACGGATTCTCCTGCACACAGTGGCAGATATGTAAATACGGTGTTTACTTACCATGTCTCATGCATTAGGGTTCGAACACTCGAACACCTATACGGATTCTCCTGCACAGTGGCAGATATGTAAATACGGCATTTACTTACCATCTCTCACGCATTACGGTTCGAACACTCGAACACCTATACGGATTCTCCTGCGCAGTGGCAGATATGTAAATACGGCGTTTAGTTACCATTTCTCAGGCATTAGGGTTCGAACACTCGAACACCTATACGGATTCTCCTGCACAGTGGCAGATATGTAAATACGGCGTTACTTAACTATTCTCACGCATTAGGGTTCGAACACTCGAACACCTATACGGATTCTCCTGCACAGTGGCAGATATGTAAATACGGCGTTTACTCACCTATTCTGACGCATTAGGGTTCGAACACTCGAACATCTATACGGATTCTCCTCCACAGTGGCAGATATGTAAATACGGCGTTTACTTACAATTTCTCTCACGCATTACGGTTCGAACAATCGAACACCTATACGGATTCTCCTGCACAGGGGCAGATATGTAAATACGGTGTTTACTTACCATTTCTCATGCATTACGGTTCGAACACTCGAACACCTATACGGATTCTCCTGCACAGTGGCAGATATGTAAATACAGCGTTTACTTACCATCTCTCACGCATTACGGTTCGAACACTCGAACACCTATACGGATTCTCCTGCGCAGTGGCGGATATGTAAATACGGCGTTTAGTTACCATTTTTCAGGCATCAGGGTTCGAACACTCGAACACCTATACGGATTGTCCTGCACAGTGGCAGACATGTAATTACAGCGTTTACATACCATTTCTCACGAATTACGATTCGAACACTCGAACACCTATACGGATTCTCCTGCACAGTGGCAGATATGTAAATACATCGTTTACTTACCATTTCTCACGCATTAGGGTTCGAACACTCGAACACCTATACGGATTATCCTGCACAGTGGCAGATATGTAAATACGGCGTTTACTTACCTATTCTAACGCATTAGGGTTCGAACACTCGAACACCTATACGGATTCTCCTCCACAGTGGCAGATATGTAAATACGGCGTTTACTTAAATAAACTCACGAATCACGGTTCGAACACTCGAACACCTATACGGATTCTCCTGCACAGTGGCAGATATGTAAATACGGCGTTTACTTACCATTTCTCACGAATTACGGTTCGAACACTCGAACACCTATACCGATTCTCCTACACAGTGGCAGATATGTAAATACGTCGTTTACTTACCATTTCTCACGCATTAGGGTTCGAACACTCGAACACCTATACGGATTCTCCTGCATAGTGGCAGATATGTAAATACGGCGTTTGCTTACAATTTCTCACGCATTACGGTTCGAACACTCGAACACCTATACGGATTCTCCTGCACAGTGGCAGATATGTAAATACGGCGTTTAGTTACCATTTCTCAGGCATTAGGGTTCGACAACTCGAACACCTATACGGATTGTCCTGCACAGTGGTTGACATGTAAATACAGCGTTTACTTACCATTTCTCACGAATTACGGTTCGAACACTCGAACACCTATACCGATTCTCCTACACAGTGGCAGATATGTAAATACGTCGTTTACTTACCTTTTCTCACGCATTAGGGTTCGAACACTCGAACACCTATACGGATTCTCCTGCATAGTGGCAGATATGTAAATACGGCGTTTGCTTACAATTTCTCACGCATTACGGTTCGAACACTCGAACACCTATACGGATTCTCCTGCGCAGTGGCAGATATGTAAATACGGCGTTTAGTTACCATTTCTCAGGCATTAGGGTTCGAACACTCGAACACCTATACGGATTCTCCTGCACAGTGGCAGATATGTAAATACGGCGTTACTTACAATTTCTCACGCATTACGGTTCGAACACTTGAACACCTATACGGATTCTCCTGCACAGTGGCAGATATGTAAATACGGTGTTTACTTACCATTTCTCATGCATTACGGTTCGAACACTCGAACACCTATACGGATTCTCCTGCACAGTGGCAGATATGTAAATACAGCGTTTACTTACCATCTCTCACGCATTACGGTTCGAACACTCGAACACCTATACGGATTCTCCTGCGCAGTGGCGGATATGTAAATACGGCGTTTAGTTACCATTTTTCAGGCATCAGGGTTCGAACACTCGAACACCTATACGGATTGTCCTGCACAGTGGCAGACATGTAATTACAAGCGTTTACATACCATTTCTCACGAATTACGATTCGAACACTCGAACACCTATACGGATTCTCCTGCACAGTGGCAGATATGTAAATACATCGTTTACTTACCATTTCTCACGCATTAGGGTTCGAACACTCGAACACCTATACGGATTATCCTGCACAGTGGCAGATATGTAAATACGGCGTTTACTTACCTATTCTAACGCATTAGGGTTCGAACAGTCGAACACCTATACGGATTCTCCTCCACAGTGGCAGATATGTAAATACGGCGTTTACTTAAATAAACTCACGAATCACGGTTCGAACACTCGAACACCTATACGGATTCTCCTGCACAGTGGCAGATATGTAAATACGGCGTTTACTTACCATTTCTCACGAATTACGGTTCGAACACTCGAACACCTATACCGATTCTCCTACACAGTGGCAGATATGTAAATACGTCGTTTACTTACCATTTCTCACGCATTAGGGTTCGAACACTCGAACACCTATACGGATTCTCCTTCATAGTGGCAGATATGTAAATACGGCGTTTGCTTACAATTTCTCACGCATTACGGTTCGAACACTCGAACACCTATACGGATTCTCCTGCACAGTGGCAGATATGTAAATACGGCGTTTAGTTACCATTTCTCAGGCATTAGGGTTCGACAACTCGAACACCTATACGGATTGTCCTGCACAGTGGTTGACATGTAAATACAGCGTTTACTTACCATTTCTCACGAATTACGGGTCGAACACTCGAACACCTATACGGATTCTCCTGCACAGTGGCAGATATGTAAATACGGCGTTTACTTACCTATTCTCACGCATTAGGGTTCGAACACTCGAACACCTATACGGATTCTCCTCCACAGTGGCAGATATGTAAATACGGCGTTTACTTACAATTTCTTATGCATTACGGTTCGAACACTCGAACACCTATACGGATTCTCCTGCACAGTGGCAGATATGTAAATACGGCGTTTATTTACCATTTCTCACGAATTACGGGTCGAACACTCGAACACCTACACGGATTCTCCTGCACAGTGGTAGATATGTAAATACGGCGTTTACTTACAATTTCTTACGCATTACGGTTCGAACACTCGAACACCTATACGGATTCTCCTGCACAGTGGCAGATATGTAAATACGGCGTTTACTTACCATTTCTCACGCATTACGATTCGAACACTCGAACACCTATACGGATTCCCCTGCACAGTGGCAGATATGTAAATACGGCGTTTACTTACCATCTCTCACGCATTACGGTTCGAACACTCGAACACCTATACGGATTCTCCTGCGCAATGGCAGATATGTAAATACGGCGTTTAGTTACCATTTCTCAGGCATTAGGGGTTCGAACACTCGAACACCTATACGGATTCTCCTGCACAGTGGCAGATATGTAAATACGGCGTTTACTTAACTATTCTCACGCATTAGGGTTCAAACACTCGAACACCTATACGGATTCTCCAGCACAGTGGCAGATATGTAAATACGGCGTTTACTTACCTATTCTCACGCATTAGGGTTCGAACACTCGAACACCTATACGGATTCTCCTCCATAGTGGCAGATATGTAAATACGGCGTTTACTTACAATTTCTCACGCATCACGGTTCGAACACTCGAACACCGATACGGATTCTCCTACAAAGTGGCAGATATGTAAATACGGCGTTTACTTACCATCTCTCACGCATTACGGTTCGAACACTCGAACACCTATACGGATTCTCCTGCCCAGTGGCAGATATGTAAATACGGCGTTTACTTACCATTTCTCACGCATTAGGGTTCGAACACTCGAACACCTATACGGATTCTCCTGCACAGTGGCAGATATGTAAATACGGCGTTTACTTACCATTTCTCACGCATTAGGGTTCGAACACTCGAACACCTATACGGATTCTCCTGCACACAGTGGCAGATATGTAAATACGGTGTTTACTTACCATGTCTCATGCATTAGGGTTCGAACACTCGAACACCTATACGGATTCTCCTGCACAGTGGCAGATATGTAAATACGGCGTTTACTTACCATCTCTCACGCATTACGGTTCGAACACTCGAACACCTATACGGATTCTCCTCCGCAGTGGCAGATATGTAAATACGGCGTTTAGTTACCATTTCTCAGGCATTAGGGTTCGAACACTCGAACACCTATACGGATTCTCCTGCACAGTGGCAGATATGTAAATACGGCGTTACTTAACTATTCTCACGCATTAGGGTTCGAACACTCGAACACCTATACGGATTCTCCTGCACAGTGGCAGATATGTAAATACGGCGTTTACTCACCTATTCTGACGCATTAGGGTTCGAACACTCGAACATCTATACGGATTCCCCTGCACAGTGGCAGATATGTAAATACGGCGTTTACTTACAATTTCTCACGCATTACGGTTCGAACACTCGAACACCTATACGGATTCTCCTGCACAGTGGCAGATATGTAAATACGGTGTTTACTTACCATTTCTCATGCATTACGGTTCGAACACTCGAACACCTATACGGATTCTCCTGCACAGTGGCAGATATGTAAATACAGCGTTTACTTACCATCTCTCACGCATTACGGTTCGAACACTCGAACACCTATACGGATTCTCCTGCGCAGTGGCGGATATGTAAATACGGCGTTTAGTTACCATTTTTCAGGCATCAGGGTTCGAACACTCGAACACCTATACGGATTGTCCTGCACAGTGGCAGACATGTAAATACAGCGTTTACATACCATTTCTCACGAATTACGATTCGAACACTCGAACACCTATACGGATTCTCCTGCACAGTGGCAGATATGTAAATACATCGTTTACTTACCATTTCTCACGCATTAGGGTTCGAACACTCGAACACCTATACGGATTATCCTGCACAGTGGCAGATATGTAAATACGGCGTTTACTTACCTATTCTCACGCATTACGGTTCGAACACTCGAACACCTATACGGATTCTCCTCCACAGTGGCAGATATGTAAATACGGCGTTACTTACAATTTCTCACGCATTACGGTTCGAACACTCAAACACCTATACGGATTCTCCTGCACAGTGGCAGATATGTAAATACGGCGTTTACTTACCATTTCTCACGAATTACGGGTCGAACACTCGAACACCTATACGGATTCTCCTGCACAGTGGCAGATATGTAAATACGGCATTTACTTACCATTTCTGACGCATTAGGGTTCGAGCACTCGAACACCTATACGGATTGTCCTGCACAGTGGCATATATGTAAATACGGTGTTTACTTACCATTTCTCATGCATTACGGTTCGAAGACTCGAACACCTATACGGATTCTCCTGCACAGTGGCAGATATGTAAATACGGCGTTTACTTACCATTTCTCACGCATTACGGTTCGAACAGTCGAACACCTATACGGATTCTCCAGCACAGTGGCAGATATGTAAATACGGCGTTTACTTACCATTTCTCACGCATTAGGGTTCGAACACTCGAACACCTATACGGATTCTCCTGCACAGTGGCAGATATGTAAATACGGTGTTTACTTACCATTTCTCATGCATTACGGTTCGAACACTCGAACACCTATACGGATTCTCCTGCACAGTGGCAGATATGTAAATACGGCGTTTACTTACCATCTCTCACGCATTACGGTTCGAACACTCGAACACCTATACGGATTCTCCAGCGCAGTGGCAGATATGTAAATACGGCGTTTAGTTACCATTTCTCAGGCATTAGGGGTCGAACACTCGAACACCTATACGGATTGTCCTGCATAGTGGCAGACATGTAAATATAGCGTTTACTTACCATTTCTCACGAATTACGGTTCGAATACTCGAACCCCTATACGGATTCTCGTGCACAGTGGCAGATATGTAAATACGTCGTTTACTTACCATTTCTCACGCATTAGGGTTCGAACACTCGAACACCTATGCGGATTCTCCTGCACAGTGGCAGATATGTAAATCCGGCATTTACTTACCCATTCTCACGCACTAGGGTTCGAACACTCGAACACCTATACGGATTCTCCTCCACAGTGGCAGATATGTAAATACGGCATTTACTTAATATTTCTCACGCATTACGGTTCAAACCCTCGAACACCTATACGGATTCTCCTGCACAGTGGCAGATATGTAAATACGGCGTTTACTTACCATTTCTCACGAATTACGGGTCGAACACTCGACCACCTATACGGATTCTCCTGCACAGTGGCAGATATGTAAATACGGCATTTACTTACCATTTCTCACGCATTAGGGTTCGAACACTCGGACACCTATACGGATTCTCCTCCACAGTGGCAGATATGTAAATACGGCGTTTACTTACCGTTTCTCACGCATTACGGTTCGAACACTCGAACACCTATACGGATTCTCCTGCACAGTGGCCGATATGTAAATACGGCGTTTACTTACCATTTCTCACGCATTACGGTTCGAACACTCGAACACCATTACGGATTCTCCTGCATAGTGGTAGATATGTAAATACGGCGTTTACTTACCGTTTCTCACGCATTACGGTTCGAACACTCGAACACCTATACGGATTCTCCTGCCGAGTGGTAGATATGTGAATACGGCGTTTACTTACCATTTCTCACGCATTACGGTTCGAACACTCGAACACCTATACGGATTCTCCTGCACAGTGGCAGATTTGTAAATACGGCGTTTACTAATCATTTCTCACGAATTACGGGTCGAACAGTCGAACACCTCTACGGATTCTCCTGCACAGTGGCAGATATGTAAATACGGCATTTACTTACCATTTCTCACGCATTACGGTTCGAACACTCGAACACCTATACGGATTCTCCTCCACAGTGGCAGATATGTAAATACGGCGTTTAGTTACCGTTTCTCACGCATTACGGTTCGAACACTCGAACACCTATACGGATTCTCCTGCACAGTGGCCGATATGTAAATACGGCGTTTACTTACCATTTCTCACGCATTACGGTTCGAACACTCGAACACCTTTACGGATTCTCCTGCACAGTGGTAGATATGAAAATACGGCGTTTACTTACCATTTCTCACGAATTACGGGTCGAACACTCGAACACCTATACGGATTCTCCTGCACAGTGGCAGATATGTAAATACGGCATTTACTTACCATTTCTCACGCATTAGGGTTCGAACACTCGAACACCTATACGGATTCTCCTCCACAGTGGCAGATATGTAAATACGGCGTTTACTTACCGTTTCTCACGCATTACGGTTCGAACACTCGAACACCTATACGGATTCTCCTGCCCAGTGGTAGATATGTAAATACGGCGTTTACTTACCATTTCTCACGCATTACGGTTCGAACACTCGAACACCTATACGGATTCTCCTGCACAGTGGCAGATATGTAAATACGGCGTTTACTAATCATTTCTCACGAATTACGGGTCGAACAGTCGAACACCTCTACGGATTCTCCTGCAGAGTGGCATATATGTAAATACGGCATTTACTTACCATTTCTCACGCATTACGGTTCGAACACTCGAACACCTATACGGATTCTCCTCCACAGTGGCAGATATCTAAATACGGCGTTTACTTACCGTTTCTCACGCATTACGGTTCGAACACTCGAACACCTATACGGATTCTCCTGCACAGTGGCAGATATGTAAATACGGCGTTTATTTACCATTTCTCACGAATTACGGGTCGAACACTCGAACACCTACACGGATTCTCCTGCACAGTGGCAGATATGTAAATACGGCGTTTACTTACAATTTCTTACGCATTACGGTTCGAACACTCGAACACCTATACGGATTCTCCTGCACAGTGGCAGATATGTAAATACGGCGTTTACTTACCATTTCTCACGCATTACGGTTCGAACACTCGAACACCTATACGGATTCTCCTGCACAGTGGCAGATATGTAAATACGGCGTTTACTTACCATCCCTCACGCATTACGGTTCGAACACTCGAACACCTATACGGATTCTCCTGCGCAATGGCAGATATGTAAATACGGCGTTTAGTTACCATTTCTCAGGCATTAGGGTTCGAACACTCGAACACCTATACGGATTCTCCTGCACAGTGGCAGATATGTAAATACGGCGTTTACTTAACTATTCTCACGCATTAGGGTTCGAACACTCGAACACCTATACGGATTCTCCAGCACAGTGGCAGATATGTAAATACGGCGTTTACTTACCTATTCTCACGCATTAGGGTTCGAACACTCGAACACCTATACGGATTCTCCTCCACAGTGGCAGATATGTAAATACGGCGTTTACTTACAATTTCTCACGCATCACGGTTCGAACACTCGAACACCGATACGGATTCTCCTACAAAGTGGCAGATATGTAAATACGGCGTTTACTTACCATCTCTCACGCATTACGGTTCGAACACTCGAACACCTATACGGATTCTCCTGCCCAGTGGCAGATATGTAAATACGGCGTTTACTTACCATTTCTCACGCATTAGGGTTCGAACCCTCGAACACCTATACGGATTCTCCTGCACAGTGGCAGATATGTAAATACGGCGTTTACTTACCATTTCTCACGCATTAGGGTTCGAACACTCGAACACCTATACGGATTCTCCTGCACACAGTGGCAGATATGTAAATACGGTGTTTACTTACCATGTCTCATGCATTAGGGTTCGAACACTCGAACACCTATACGGATTCTCCTGCACAGTGGCAGATATGTAAATACGGCGTTTACTTACCATCTCTCACGCATTACGGTTCGAACACTCGAACACCTATACGGATTCTCCTGCGCAGTGGCAGATATGTAAATACGGCGTTTAGTTACCATTTCTCAGGCATTAGGGTTCGAACACTCGAACACCTATACGTATTCTCCTGCACAGTGGCAAATATGTAAATACGGCGTTACTTAACTATTCTCACGCATTAGGGTTCGAACACTCGAACACCTATACGGATTCTCCTGCACAGTGGCAGATATGTAAATACGGCGTTTACTTACCTATTCTGACGCATTAGGGTTCGAACACTCGAACATCTATACGGATTCTCCTCCACAGTGGCAGATATGTAAATACGGCGTTTACTTACAATTTCTCACGCATTACGGTTCGAACACTCGAACACCTATATGGATTCTCCTGCACAGTGGCAGATATGTAAATACGG
Source organism: Camellia granthamiana (assembly GCA_036172215.1). Lineage (NCBI taxonomy): Eukaryota > Viridiplantae > Streptophyta > Magnoliopsida > Ericales > Theaceae > Camellia > Camellia granthamiana. The sequence continues at coordinate 33,285 of JAXFYN010000724.1, forward strand.
TGTTTACTTACCATTTCTCATGCATTACGGTTCGAACACTCGAACACCTATACGGATTCTCCTGCACAGTGGTAGATATGTAAATACAGCGTTTACTTACCATCTCTCACGCATTACGGTTCGAACACTCGAACACCTATACGGATTCTCCTGCGCAGTGGCGGATATGTAAATACGGCGTTTAGTTACCATTTTTCAGGCATCAGGGTTCGAACACTCGAACACCTATACGGATTGTCCTGCACAGTGGCAGACATGTAAATACAGCGTTTACATACCATTTCTCACGAATTACGATTCGAACACTCGAACACCTATACGGATTCTCCTGCACAGTGGCTGATATGTAAATACATCGTTTACTTACCATTTCTCACGCATTAGGGTTCGAACACTCGAACACCTATACGGATTATCCTGCACAGTGGCAGATATGTAAATACGGCGTTTACTTACCTATTCTAACGCATTAGGGTTCGAACACTCGAACACCTATACGGATTCTCCTCCACAGTGGCAGATATGTAAATACGGCGTTTACTTAAAAAAACTCACGCATCACGGTTCGAACACTCGAACACCTATACGGATTCTCCTGCACAGTGGCAGATATGTAAATACGGCGTTTATTTACCATTTCTCACGAATTACGGGTCGAACACTCAAACACCTACATGGATTCTCCTGCACAGTGGCAGATATGTAAATACGGCGTTTACTTACAATTTCTTACGCATTACGGTTCGAACACTCGAACACCTATACGGATTCTCCTGCACAGTGGCAGATATGTAAATACGGCGTTTACTTACCATTTCTCACGCATTACGGTTCGAACACTCGAACACCTATACGGATTCCCCTGCACAGTGGCAGATATGTAAATACGGCGTTTACTTACCATCTCTCACGCATTACGGTTCGAACACTCGAACACCTATACGGATTCTCCTACGCAATGGCAGATATGTAAATACGGCGTTTAGTTACCATTTCTCAGGCATTAGGGTTCGAACACTCGAACACCTATACGGATTCTCCTGCACAGTGGCAGATATGTAAATACGATGTTTACTTAACTATTCTCACGCATTAGGGTTCGAACACTCGAACACCTATACGGATTCTCCAGCACAGTGGCAGATATGTAAATACGGCGTTTACTTACCTATTCTCACGCATTACGGTTCGAACACTCGAACACCTATACGGATTCTCCTCCACAGTGGCAGATATGTAAATACGGCGTTTACTTACAATTTCTCACGCATTACGGTTCGAACACTCGAACACCTATACGGATTCTCCTGCACAGTGGCAGATATGTAAATACAGCGTTTACTTACCATTTCTCACGAATTACGGGTCGAACACTCGAACACCTATACGGATTCTCCTGCACAGTGGCAGATATGTAAATACGGCATTTACTTACCATTTCTGACGCATTAGGGTTCGAGCACTCGAACACCTATACGGATTGTCCTGCACAGTGGCATATATGTAAATACGGTGTTTACTTACCATTTCTCATGCATTACGGTTCGAAGACTCGAACACCTATACGGATTCTCCTGCACAGTGGCAGATATGTAAATACGGCGTTTACTTACCATTTCTCACGCATTACGGTTCGAACAGTCGAACACCTATACGGATTCTCCAGCACAGTGGCAGATATGTAAATACGGCGTTTACTTACCATTTCTCACGCATTAGGGTTCGAACACTCGAACACCTATACGGATTCTCCTGCACAGTGGCAGATATGTAAATACGGTGTTTACTTACCATTTCTCATGCATTACGGTTCGAACACTCGAACACCTATACGGATTCTCCTGCACAGTGGCAGATATGTAAAAACGGCGTTTACTTACCATCTCTCACGCATTACGGTTCGAACACTCGAACACCTATACGGATTCTCCAACGCAGTGGCAGATATGTAAATACGGCGTTTAGTTACCATTTCTCAGGCATTAGGGTTCGAACACTCGAACACCTATACGGATTGTCCTGCACAGTGGCAGACATGTAAATATAGCGTTTACTTACCATTTCTCATGAATTACGGTTCGAATACTCGAACACCTATACGGACTCTCGTGCACAGTGGCAGATATGTAAATACGTCGTTTACTTACCATTTCTCACGCATTAGGGTTCGAACACTCGAACACCTATGCGGATTCTCCTGCACAGTGGCAGATATGTAAATACGGCATTTACTTACCCATTCTCACGCACTAGGGTTCGAACACTCGAACACCTATACGGATTCTCCTCCACAGTGGCAGATATGTAAATACGGCATTTACTTAATATTTCTCACGCATTACGGTTCAAACCCTCGAACACCTATACGGATTCTCCTGCACAGTGGCAGATATGTAAATACGGCGTTTACTTACCATTTCTCACGAATTACGGGTCGAACACTCGACCACCTATACGGATTCTCCTGCACAGTGGCAGATATGTAAATACGGCATTTACTTACCATTTCTCACGCATTAGGGTTCGAACACTCGGACACCTATACGGATTCTCCTCCACAGTGGCAGATATGTAAATACGGCGTTTACTTACCGTTTCTCACGCATTACGGTTCGAACACTCGAACACCTATACGGATTCTCCTGCACAGTGGCCGATATGTAAATACGGCGTTTACTTACCATTTCTGACGCATTACGGTTCGAACACTCGAACACCATTACGGATTCTCCTGCATAGTGGTAGATATGTAAATACGGCGTTTACTTACCGTTTCTCACGCATTACGGTTCGAACAGTCGAACACCTATACGGATTCTCCTGCCGAGTGGTAGATATGTGAATACGGCGTTTACTTACCATTTCTCACGCATTACGGTTCGAACACTCGAACACCTATACGGATTCTCCTGCACAGTGGCAGATTTGTAAATACGGCGTTTACTAATCATTTCTCACGAATTACGGGTCGAACAGTCGAACACCTCTACGGATTCTCCTGCACAGTGGCAGATATGTAAATACGGCATTTACTTACCATTTCTCACGCATTACGGTTCGAACACTCGAACACCTATACGGATTCTCCTCCACAGTGGCAGATATGTAAATACGGCGTTTAGTTACCGTTTCTCACGCATTACGGTTCGAACACTCGAACACCTATACGGATTCTCCTGCACAGTGGCCGATATGTAAATACGGCGTTTACTTACCATTTCTCACGCATTACGGTTCGAACACTCGAACACCTTTACGGATTCTCCTGCACAGTGGTAGATATGAAAATACGGCGTTTACTTACCATTTATCACGAATTACGGGTCGAACACTCGAACACCTATACGGATTCTCCTGCACAGTGGCAGATATGTAAATACGGCATTTACTTACCATTTCTCACGCATTAGGGTTCGAACACTCGAACACCTATACGGATTCTCCTCCACAGTGGCAGATATGTAAATACGGCGTTTACTTACCGTTTCTCACGCATTACGGTTCGAACACTCGAACACCTATACGGATTCTCCTGCCCAGTGGTAGATATGTAAATACGGCGTTTACTTACCATTTCTCACGAATTACGGTTCGAACACTCAAACACCTATACGGATTCTCCTGCACAGTGGCAGATATGTAAATACGTCGTTTACTTACCATTTCTCACGCATTAGGGTTCGAGCACTCGAACACCTATACGGATTCTCCTGCGCAGTGGCAGATATGTAAATACGGCGTTTACTTACCTATTCTGACGCATTAGGGTTCGAACACTCGAACACCTATACGGATTCTCCTCCACAGTGGCAGATATGTAAATACGGCGTTTACTTACAATTTCTCACGCATCACGGTTCGAACACTCGAACACCTATACGGATTCTCCTGCACAGTGGCGGATATGTAAATACGGCGTTTACTTACCATTTCTCACGAATTACGGTTCGAACACTCGAACACCTATACCGATTCTCCTACATAGTGGCAGATATGTAAATACGTCGTTTACTTACCACTTCTCACGCATTAGGGTTCGAACACTCGAACACCTATACGGATTCTCCTGCATAGGGGCAGATATGTAAATACGGCGTTTACTTACCTATTCTCACGCATTAGGGTTCGAACACTCGAACACCTATACGGATTCTCCTCCACAGTGGCAGATATGTAAATACGGCGTTTACTAACAATTTCTCACGCATTACGGTTCGAACGCTCGAACACCTATACGGATTCTCCTGCACAGTGGCAGATATGTAAATACGGCGTTTACTTGCCATTTCTCACGAATTACGGGTCGAACACTCGAACACCTATACGGATTCTCCTGCACAGTGGCTGATATGTAAATACGGCATTTACTTACCATTTCTCAGGCATTACGGTTCGAACACTCGAACACCTATACGGATTCTCCTGCACAGTGGCAGATATGTAAATACGGCGTTTACTTACCGTTTCTCACGCATTACGGTTCGAACACTCGAACACCTATACGGATTCTCCTGCACAGTGGCAGATATGTAAATACAGCTTTTACTTACCATTTCTCAGGCATTAGGGTTCGAACACTCGAACACCTATACGGATTCTCCTGCAAAGTGGCAGATATGTAAATACGGCGTTTACTAATCATTTCTCACGAATTACGGGTCGAACAGTCGAACACCTCTACGGATTCTCCTGCACAGTGGCAGATATGTAAATACGGCATTTACTTACCATTTCTCACGCATTACGGTTCGAACACTCGAACACCTATACGGATTCTCCTCCACAGTGGCAGATATGTAAATACGGCGTTTAGTTACCGTTTCTCACGCATTACGGTTCGAACACTCGAACACCTATACGGATTCTCCTGCACAGTGGCCGATATGTAAATACGGCGTTTACTTACCATTTCTCACGCATTACGGTTCGAACACTCGAACACCTTTACGGATTCTCCTGCACAGTGGTAGATATGAAAATACGGCGTTTACTTACCATTTATCACGAATTACGGGTCGAACACTCGAACACCTATACGGATTCTCCTGCACAGTGGCAGATATGTAAATACGGCATTTACTTACCATTTCTCACGCATTAGGGTTCGAACACTCGAACACCTATACGGATTCTCCTCCACAGTGGCAGATATGTAAATACGGCGTTTACTTACCGTTTCTCACGCATTACGGTTCGAACACTCGAACACCTATACGGATTCTCCTGCCCAGTGGTAGATATGTAAATACGGCGTTTACTTACCATTTCTCACGCATTACGGTTCGAACACTCGAACACCTATACGGATTGTCCTGCACAGTGGTAGACATGTAAATACAGCGTTTAATTACCATTTCTCACGAATTACGGTTCGAACACTCAAACACCTATACGGATTCTCCTGCACAGTGGCAGATATGTAAATACGTCGTTTACTTACCATTTCTCACGCATTAGGGTTCGAGCACTCGAACACCTATACGGATTCTCCTGCGCAGTGGCAGATATGTAAATACGGCGTTTACTTACCTATTCTGACGCATTAGGGTTCGAACACTCGAACACCTATACGGATTCTCCTCCACAGTGGCAGATATGTAAATACGGCGTTTACTTACAATTTCTCACGCATCACGGTTCGAACACTCGAACACCTATACGGATTCTCCTGCACAGTGGCGGATATGTAAATACGGCGTTTACTTACCATTTCTCACGAATTACGGTTCGAACCCTCGAACACCTATACCGATTCTCCTACATAGTGGCAGATATGTAAATACGTCGTTTACTTACCACTTCTCACGCATTAGGGTTCGAACACTCGAACACCTATACGGATTCTCCTGCATAGGGGCAGATATGTAAATACGGCGTTTACTTACCTATTCTCACGCATTAGGGTTCGAACACTCGAACACCTATACGGATTCTCCTCCACAGTGGCAGATATGTAAATACGGCGTTTACTAACAATTTCTCACGCATTACGGTTCGAACGCTCGAACACCTATACGGATTCTCCTGCACAGTGGCAGATATGTAAATACGGCGTTTACTTGCCATTTCTCACGAATTACGGGTCGAACACTCGAACACCTATACGGATTCTCCTGCACAGTGGCTGATATGTAAATACGGCATTTACTTACCATTTCTCAGGCATTACGGTTCGAACACTCGAACACCTATACGGATTCTCCTGCACAGTGGCAGATATGTAAATACGGCGTTTACTTACCGTTTCTCACGCATTACGGTTCGAACACTCGAACACCTATACGGATTCTCCTGCACAGTGGCAGATATGTAAATACAGCTTTTACTTACCATTTCTCAGGCATTAGGGTTCGAACACTCGAACACCTATACGGATTCTCCTGCAAATTGGCAGATATGTAAATACGGCGTTTACTTACCATTTCTCACGCATTAGGGTTCGAACACTCGAACACCTATACGGATTCTCCTGCACAGTGGCAGATATGTAAATACGGCGTTTACTTACCGTTTCTCACGCATTACGGTTCGAACACTCGAACACCTATACGGATTCTCCTGCACAGTGGCCGATATGTAAATACGGCGTTTACTTACCATTTCTCACGCATTACGGTTCGAACACTCGAACACCATTACGGATTCTCCTGCATAGTGGTAGATATGTAAATACGGCGTTTACTTACCGTTTCTCACGCATTACGGTTCGAACACTCGAACACCTATACGGATTCTCCTGCACAGTGGCAGATTTGTAAATACGGCGTTTACTAATCATTTCTCACGAATTACGGGTCGAACAGTCGAACACCTCTACGGATTCTCCTGCACAGTGGCAGATATGTAAATACGGCATTTACTTACCATTTCTCACGCATTACGGTTCGAACACTCGAACACCTATACGGATTCTCCTCCACAGTGGCAGATATGTAAATACGGCGTTTAGTTACCGTTTCTCACGCATTACGGTTCGAACACTCGAACACCTATACGGATTCTCCTGCACAGTGGCCGATATGTAAATACGGCGTTTACTTACCATTTCTCACGCATTACGGTTCGAACACTCGAACACCTTTACGGATTCTCCTGCACAGTGGTAGATATGAAAATACGGCGTTTACTTACCATTTCTCACGAATTACGGGTCGAACACTCGAACACCTATACGGATTCTCCTGCACAGTGGCAAATATGTAAATACGGCATTTACTTACCATTTCTCACGCATTAGGGTTCGAACACTCGAACACCTATATGGATTCTCCTCCACAGTGGCAGATATGTAAATACGGCGTTTACTTACCGTTTCTCACGCATTACGGTTCGAACACTCGAACGCCTATACGGATTCTCCTGCCCAGTGGTAGAAATGTAAATACGGCGTTTACTTACCATTTCTCACGCATTACGGTTCGAACACTCGAACACCTATACGGATTCTCCTGCACAGTGGCAGATATGTAAATACGGCGTTTACTAATCATTTCTCACGAATTACGGGTCGAACAGTCGAACACCTCTACGGATTCTCCTGCAGAGTGGCAGATATGTAAATACGGCATTTACTTACCATTTCTCACGCATTACGGTTCGAACACTCGAACACCTATACGGATTCTCCTCCACAGTGGCAGATATGTAAATACGGCGTTTACTTACCGTTTCTCACGCATTACGGTTCGAACACTCGAACACCTATACGGATTGTCCTGCACAGTGGTAGACATGTAAATACAGCGTTTAATTACCATTTCTCACGAATTACGGTTCGAACACTCAAACACCTATACGGATTCTCCTGCACAGTGGCAGATATGTAAATACGTCGTTTACTTACCATTTCTCACGCATTAGGGTTCGAGCACTCGAACACCTATACGGATTCTCCTGCGCAGTGGCAGATATGTAAATACGGCGTTTACTTACCTATTCTGACGCATTAGGGTTCGAACACTCGAACACCTATACGGATTCTCCTCCACAGTGGCAGATATGTAAATACGGCGTTTACTTACAATTTCTCACGCATCACGGTTCGAACACTCGAACACCTATACGGATTCTCCTGCACAGTGGCGGATATGTAAATACGGCGTTTACTTACCATTTCTCACGAATTACGGTTCGAACACTCGAACACCTATACCGATTCTCCTACATAGTGGCAGATATGTAAATACGTCGTTTACTTACCACTTCTCACGCATTAGGGTTCGAACACTCGAACACCTATACGGATTCTCCTGCATAGGGGCAGATATGTAAATACGGCGTTTACTTACCTATTCTCACGCATTAGGGTTCGAACACTCGAACACCTATACGGATTCTCCTCCACAGTGGCAGATATGTAAATACGGCGTTTACTAACAATTTCTCACGCATTACGGTTCGAACGCTCGAACACCTATACGGATTCTCCTGCACAGTGGCAGATATGTAAATACGGCGTTTACTTGCCATTTCTCACGAATTACGGGTCGAACACTCGAACACCTATACGGATTCTCCTGCACAGTGGCTGATATGTAAATACGGCATTTACTTACCATTTCTCAGGCATTACGGTTCGAACACTCGAACACCTATACGGATTCTCCTGCACAGTGGCAGATATGTAAATACGGCGTTTACTTACCGTTTCTCACGCATTACGGTTCGAACACTCGAACACCTATACGGATTCTCCTGCACAGTGGCAGATATGTAAATACAGCTTTTACTTACCATTTCTCAGGCATTAGGGTTCGAACACTCGAACACCTATACGGATTCTCCTGCAAAGTGGCAGATATGTAAATACGGCGTTTACTTACCATTTCTCCCGCATTAGGGTTCGAACACTCGAACACCTATACGGATTCTCCTGCACAGTGGCAGATATGTAAATACGGCGTTTACTTACCGTTTCTCACGCATTACGGTTCGAACACTCGAACACCTATACGGATTCTCCTGCACAGTGGCAGATATGTAAATACAGCTTTTACTTACCATTTCTCAGGCATTAGGGTTCGAACACGCGAACACCTATACGGATTCTCCTCCACAGTGGCAGATATGTAAATACGGCGTTTACTTACCGTTTCTCACGCATTACGGTTCGAACACTCAAACACCTATACGGATTCTCCTGCACAGTGGCAGATATGTAAATACAGCTTTTACTTACCATTTCTCAGGCATTAGGGTTCGAACACTCGAACACCTATACGGATTCTCCTGCAAAGTGGCAGATATGTAAATACGGCGTTTACTTACCATTTCTCACGCATTAGGGTTCGAACACTCGAACACCTATACGGATTCTCCTGCACAGTGGCAGATATGTAAATACGGTGTTTACTTACCGTTTCTCACGCATTACGGTTCGAACACTCGAACACCTATACGGATTCTCCTGCAAAGTGGCAGATATGTAAATACGGCGTTTACTTACCATTTCTCCCGCATTAGGGTTCGAACACTCGAACACCTATACGGATTGTCCTGCACAGTGGCAGATATGTAAATACGGCGTTTACTTACCATTTCTCACGCATTACGGTTCGAACACTCGAACACCTATACGGATTCTCCTGCACAGTGACAGATATGTAAATACGGCGTTTACTTACCATTTCTCACGAATTACGGGTCGAACACTCGACCACCTATACGGATTCTCCTGCACAGTGGCTGATATGTAAATACGGCCTTTACTTACCATTTCTCACGCATTAGGGTTCGAACACTTGAACACCTATACGGATTCTCTTCGACAGTGGCAGATATGTAAATACGGCGTTTACTTACCGTTTCTCACGCATTACGGTTCGAACACTCGAACACCTATACGGATTCTCCTGCACAGTGGCAGATATGTATATACGGCGTTTACTTACCATTTCTCACGCATTACGGTTCGAACACTCGAACACATATACGGATTCTCCTGCACAGTGGCAGATATGTAAATACGGCGTTTACTTACCATTTCTGACGCATTACGGTTCGAACACTCGAACACCTATATGGATTCTCCTGCACAGTGGCAGATATGTAAATACGGCGTTTACTTAACATCTCTCACGAATTATGGTTCGAACACTCGAACACCTATACGGATTCTCCTGCGCAGTGGCAGATATGTAAATACGGCGTTTAGTTATCATTTCTCAGGCATTAGGGTTCGAACACTCGAACACCTATACGGATTGTCCTGTACAGGGGTAGACATGTAAATACAGCGTTTACTTACCATTTCTCATGAATTACGGTTCGAACACTCGAACACCTATGCGGATTCTCCTGCACAGTGGCAGATATGTAAATACGTCGTTTACTTACCATTTCTCACGCATTAGGGTTCGAAAACTCGAACACCTACACGGATTCTCCTGCACAGTGGCAGATATGTAAATACGGCATTTACTTACAATTTCTCACGCATCACGGTTCGAACACGCAAACACCTATACCGATTCTCCTGCACAGTGGCAGATATGTAAAAACGGCGTTTACTTACCATTTCTCACGAATTATGGTTCGAACACTCGAACACCTATACCGATTCTCCTACACAGTGGCAGATATGTAAATACGTCGTTTACTTTCCATTTCTCACACATTAGGGTTCGAACACTCGAACACCTATACGGATTCTCCTGCATAGGGGCAGATATGTAAATACGGCGTTTACTTACCTATTCTCACGCATTAGGGTTCGAACACTCGAACACCTATACGGATTCTCCTCCACAGTGCCAGATATGTAAATACGGCGTTTACTTACAATTTCTCACGCATTACGGTGCGAACACTCGAACACCTATACGGATTCTCCTCCACAGTGGGAGATATGTAAATACGGCGTTTACTTACCGTTTCTCACGCATTACGGTTCGAACACTCGAACACCTATACGGATTCTGCTGCACAGTGGCAGATATGTAAATACGGCGTTTACTTACCATTTCTCACGCATTACGGTTCGAACACTCGAACACCTATACGGATTCTCCTGCCCAGTGGCAGATATGTAAATACGGCGTTTACTTACCATTTCTCACGCATTAGGGTTCGAACACTCGAACACCTATACGGATTCTCCTGCACAGTGGCAGATATGTAAATACGGTGTTTACTTACCATTTCTCATGCATTACGGTTCGAACACTCGAACACCTATACGTATTCTCCTGCACAGTGGCAGATATGTAAATACGGCGTTTACTTACCATTTCTCACGCATTACGGTTCGAACACTCGAACACCTATACGGATTCTCCTGCACAGTGGCAGATATGTAAATACGGCGTTTACTTACCATTTCTCACGAATTACGGGTCGAACACTCGAACACCTATACGGATTCTCCTGCACAGTGGCAGATATGTAAATACGGCCTTTACTTACCATTTCTCACGCATTAGGGGTCGAACACTCGAACACCTATACGGATTCTCTTCCACAGTGGCAGATATTTAAATACGGCGTTTACTTACCGTTTGTCACGCATTACGGTTCGAACACTCGAGCACCTATACGGATTCTCCTGCACAGTGGCAGATATGTAAATACGGCGTTTACTTGCCATTTCTCACGCATTACGGTTCGAACACTCGAACACCTATACGGATTCTTCTGCACAGTGGCAGATATGTAAATACGGTGTTTACTAACCATTTCTCACGCATTAGCGTTCGAACACTCGAACACCTATACGGATTCTCCTGCACAGTGGCAGATATGTAAATACGTTGTTTACTTACCATTTCTCATGCATTACGGTTCGAACACTCGAACACCTATATGGATTCTCCTGCAGAGTGGCAGATATGTAAATACGGCGTTTACTTAAAATCTCTCACGCATTACGGTTCGAACACTCGAACACCTATACGGATTCTCCTGCGCAGTGGCAGATATGTAAATACGGCGTTTAGTTACCATTTCTCAGGCATTAGAGTTCGAACACTCGAACACCTATACGGATTGTCCTGCACAGTGGTAGACATGTAAATACAGCGTTTACTTACCATTTCTCAGGAATTACGGTTTGAACACTCGAACACCTATACGGATTCTCCTACACAGTGGCAGATATGTAAATACGTCGTTTACTTACCATTTCTCACGCTTTAGGGTTCGAACACTCGAACACCTATACGGATTCTCCTGCACAGTGGCAGATATGTAAATACGGCGTTTACTTACCTATTCTCACGCATTAGAGTTCGAGCACTCGAACACCTATACGGATTCTCCTCCACAGTGGCAGATATGAAAATATGGCGTTTACTTACAATTTCTCACGCATCACGGTTCGAACACGCGAACACCTATACCGATTCTCCTGCACAGTGGCAGATATGTAAATACGGCGTTTACTTACCATTTCTCACGAATTACGGGTCGAACACTCGAACACCTTTACGGATTCTCCTGCACAGTGGAAGATATGTAAATATGGCATTTACGTACCGTTTCTCACGTATGAGGGTTCGAACACTCGAACACCTATACGGATTCTCCTCCACAGTGGGAGATATGTAAATTCGGCGTTTACTTACCGTTTCTCACGCATTACGGTTCGAACACTCGAACACCAATACGGATTCTCCTGTACAGTGGCAGATATGTAAATACGGCGTTTACTTACCATCTCTCACGCATTACGGTTCGAACACTCGAACACCTATACGGATTCTCCTGCGCAGTGGCAGATACGTAAATACGGCGTTTAGTTACCATTTCTCAGGCGTTAGGGTTCGAACACTCGAACACCTATACGGATTCTCCTGCACAGTGGCAGATATGTAAATACGGTGTTTACTTAACTATTCTCACGCATTAGGATTCGAACACTCGAACACCTATACGGATTCTCCTGCACAGTGGCAGATATGGAAATACGGCGTTTACTTACCATCTCTCACGCATTACGGTTCGAACACTCGAACACCTATACGGATTCTCCTGCGCAGTGGCAGATATGTAAATACGGCGTTTAGTTACCATTTCTCAGGCATTAGGGTTCGAACACTCGAACACCAATACGGATTCTCCTGCACAGTGGCAGATATGTAAATACGGTGTTTACTTAACTATTCTCACGCATTACAATTCGAACACTCGAACACCTATACGGATTCTCCTGCACAGTGGCAGATATGTAAATACGGCGTTTACTTACCTATTCTCACGCATTAGGGTTCGAACACTCGAACACCTATACGGATTCTCCTCCACAGTGGCAGATATATAAATACGGCGTTTACTTACAATTTCTCACGCATTACGGTTCGAACACTCGAACACCTATACGGATTCTCCTGCACAGTTGCAGATATGTAAATACGGCGTTTACTTGCCATTTCTCACGAATTACGGGTCGAACACACGAACACCTATACGGATTCTCCTGCACAGTGGCAGATATGTAAATACGGTGTTTGCTTACCATTTCTCATGCATTACGGTTCGAACACTCGAACACCTATACGGATTCTCCTGCACAGTGGCAGATATGTAAATACGGCGTTTACCTACCTATTCTCACGCATTAGGGTTCGAACACTCGAACACCTATACGGATTCTCCTCCACAGTGGCAAATATGTAAATACGGCGTTTACTTACAATTTCTCACGCGTCACGGTTCGAACACTCGAACACCTATACGGATTCTCCTGCACAGTGGCAGGTATGTAAATACGGTGTTTACTTACCATTTCTCACGAATTACGTTTCGAACACTCGAACACCTATACCGATTCTCCTACACAGTGGCAGATATGTAAATACGTCGTTTACTTACCATTTCTCACGCATTCGGGTTCGAACACTCGAACACCTATACGGATTCTCCTGCATAGGGGCAGATATGTAAATACGGCGTTTACTTACCTATTCTCACGCATTAGGGTTCGAACACTCGAACACCTATACGGATTCTCCTCCACAGTGCCAGATATGTAAATACGGCGTTTACTTACAATTTCTCACGCATTACGGTTCGAACACTCGAACACCTATACGGATTCTCCTGCACAGTGGCAGATATGTAAATACGGCGTTTACTTACCATTTCTCACGAATTACGGGTCGAACACTCGAACACCTATACGGATTCTCCTGCACAGTGGCTGATATGTAAATACGGCATTTACTTACCATTTCTCACGCATTAGGCTTCGAACACTCGAACGCCTATACGGATTCTCCTCCACAGTGGCAGATCTGTTAATACGCCATTTACTTACCGTTTCTCACGCATTACGGTTCGAACACTCGAACACCTATACGGATTCTCCTGCACAGTGGCAGATATGTAAATACGGCGTTTACTTACCATCTCTCACGCATTACGGTTCGAACACTCGAACACCTATACGGATTCTCCTGCGCAGTGGCAGATACGTAAATACGGCGTTTAGTTACCATTTCTCAGGCATTAGGGTTCGAACACTCGAACACCTATACGGATTCTCCTGCACAGTGGCAGATATGTAAATACGGCGTTTACTTACCTATTCTCACGCATTAGGGTTCGAACACTCGAACACCTATACGGATTCTCCTGCACAGTGGCAGATATGTAAATACGGCGTTTCCTTACCATTTCTCACGAATTACGGGTCGAACACTCGAACACCTATACGGATTCCCCTGCACAGTGGCAGATATGTAAATACGGTGTTTGCTTACCATTTCTCATGCATTACTGTTCGAACACTCGAACACCTATACGGATTCTCCTCCACAGTGGCAGATATGTAAATACGGCGTTTGCTTACCATCTCTCATGCATTACGGTTCGAACACTCGAACACCAATACGGATTCTCCTGCGCAGTGGCGGATATGTAAATACGGCGTTTAGTTACCATTTCTCAGGCATTAGGGTTCGAACACTCGAACACCTATACGGATTGTCCTGCACAGTGGCAGACATGTAAATACAGTGTTTACTTACCATTTCTCACGAATTACGGTTCGAACACTCGAACACCTATACGGATTCTCCTGCACAGTGGCAGATATGTAAATACGTCGTTTGCTTACCATTTCTCAGGCATTAGGGTTCGAACACTCGAACACCTATACGGATTATCCTGCAAAGTGGCAGATATGTAAATACGGCGTTTACTTACCTATTCTCACGCATTAGGGTTCGAACCCTCGAACACCTATACGGATTCTCCTCCACAGTGGCAGATATGTAAATACGGCGTTTACTTACAATTTCTCACGCATCACGGTTCGAACACTCGAACACCTATACGGATTCTCCTGCACAGTGGCAGATATGTAAATACGGCGTTTACTTACCATTTCTCACGAATTACGGTTCGAACACTCGAACACCTATACCGATTCTCCTACACAGTGGAAGATATGTAAATACGTCGTTTACTTACCATTTCTCACGCATTAGGGTTCGAACACTCGAACACCTATACGGATTCCCCTGCATAGTGCCAGATATGTAAATACGGCGTTTGCTTACAATTTCTCACGCATTACAGATCGAACACTCGAACAGCTATACGGATTCTCCTGCACAGTGGCAGATATGTAAATACGGCGTTAACTTACCTATTCTCACGCATTAGGGTTCGAACACTCGAACACCTATACGGATTCTCCTGCACAGTGGCAGATATGTAAATACGGCGTTTCCTTACCATTTCTCATGAATTACGGGTGGAACACTCGAACACCTATACGGATTCCCCTGCACAGTGGCACATATGTAAATACGGATGTTTGCTTACCATTTCTCATGCATTACTGTTCGAACACTCGAACACCTATACGGATTCTCCTGCACAGTGGCAGATATGTAAATACGGCGTTTGCTTACCATCTCTCACGCATTACGGTTCGAACACTCGAACACCAATACGGATTCTCCTGCGCAGTGGCGGATATGTAAATACGGCGTTTAGTTACCATTTCTCAGGCATTAGGGTTCGAACACTCGAACACCTATACGGACTGTCCTGCACAGTGGTAGACATGTAAATACAGCGTTTACTTACCATTTCTCACGAATTACGGTTCGAACACTCGAACACCTATACGGATTCTCCTGCACAGTGGCAGATATGTAAATACAGCGTTTACTTACAATTTCTCACGAATTACGGTTCGAACACTCGAACACCTATACGGATTCTCCTGCACAGTGGCAGATATGTAAATACAGCGTTTACTTACCATTTCTCACGAATTACGGTTCGAACACTCGAACACCTATACGGATTCTACTCCACAGTGGCAGATATGTAAATACGGCGTTTACTTACAATTTCTTACGCATTACGGTTCGAACACTCGAACACCTATACGGATTCTCCTGCACAGTGGCAGATATGTAAATACGGCGTTTACTTACCATTTCTCACGAATTACGGGTCGAACACTCGAACACCTACACGGATTCTCCTGCACAGTGGCAGATATGTAAATACGGCATTTACTTACCATTTCTCACGCATTAGGGTTCGAACACTCAAACACCTATATGGATTGTCCTGCACAGTGGCAGATATGTAAATACGGTGTTTACTTACCATTTGTCATGCATTACGGTTCGAACACTCGAACACCTATACGGATTCTCCTGCACAGTGGCAGATATGTAAATACGGCATTTACTTACCATTTCTCATGCATTACGGTTCGAATACTCGAACCCCTATACGGATTCCCCCGCACAGTGGCAGATATGTAAATACGGCATTTACTTACCATTTCTCAGGCATTAGGGTTCGAACAGTCGAACACCTATACGGATTCTCCTGCACGGTGGCAGATATGTAAATACGGCGTTTACTTACCACTTCTCACAAATTACGAGTCGAACACTCGAACACCTACACGGATTCTCCTGCACAGTGGCAGATATGTAAATACGGCATTTACTTACCATTTCTCACGCATTAGGGTTCGAACACTCGAACACCTATATGGATTGTCCTGCACAGTGGCAGATATGTAAATACGGTGTTTACTTACCATTTCTCACGCATTACGGTTCGAACACTCGAACACCTATACGGATTCCCCTGCACAGTGGCAGATATGTAAATACGGCGTTTACTTACCATCTCTCACGCATTACGGTACGAACACTCGAACACCTATACGGATTCTCCTGCGCAGTGGCAGATATGTAAATACGGCGTTTAGTTACCATTTCTCAGGCATTAGGGTTCGAAGACTCGAACACCTATACGGATTGTCCTGCACAGTGGTAGACATGTAAATACAGCGTTTACTTACCATTTCTCACGAATTACGGTTCGAACACTCGAACACATATACGGATTCTCCTGCACAGTGGCAGATATATAAATACGTCGTTTACTTACCATTTCTCACGCATTAGGGTTCGAACACTCGAACACCTATACGGATTCTCCTGCACAGTGGCAGATATGTAAATACGGCGTTTACTTACCTATTCTCACGCATTAGGGTTCGAGCACTCGAACACCTATACGGATTCTCCTCCACAGTGGCAGATATGTAAATACGGCGTTTACCTACAATTTCTCATGCATCACGGTTCGAACACGCGAACACCTATACCGATTCTCCTGCACAGTGGCAGATATGTAAATACGGCGTTTACTTACCATTTCTCACGAATTACGGTTCGAACACTCGAACACCTATACCGATTCTCCTACACAGCGGCAGATATGTAAATACGTCGTTTACTTTCCATTTCTCACGCGTTAGGGTTCGAACACTCGAACACCTATACGGATTCTCCTGCATAGGGGCAGATATGTAAATACGGCGTTTACTTACCTATTCTCACGCATTAGGGTTCGAACACTCGAACACCTATACGGATTCTCCTCCACAGTGCGAGATATGTAAATACGGCGTTTACTTACAATTTCTCACGGATTACGGTTCGAACACTAGAACACCTATACGGATTATCCTGCACAGTGGCAGATATGTAAATACGGCGTTTACTTACCATTTCTCACGAATTACGGGTCGAACACTCGAACACCTATACGGATTCTCCTGCACAGTGGAAGACATGTAAATACGGCATTTACGTACCATTTCTCACGCATGAGGGTTCGAACACTCGAACACCTATACGGATTCTCCTCCACAGTGGGAGATATGTAAATACGGCGTTTTACTTACCGTTTCTCACTCATTACGGTTCGAACACTCGAACACCTATACGGATTCTCCTGCACAGTGGCAGATATGTAAATACGGCGTTTACTTACCATCTCTCACGCATTACGGTTCGAACGCTCGAACACCTATACGGATTCTCCTGCGCAGTGGCAGATATGTAAATACGGCGTTTAGTTACCATTTCTCTGGCATTAGGGTTCGAACACTCGAACACCAATACGGATTCTCCTGCACAGTGGCAGATATGTAAATACGGTGTTTACTTAACTATTCTCACGCATTACGATTCGAACACTCGAACACCTATACGGATTCTCCTGCACAGTGGCAGATATGTAAATACGGCGTTTACTTACCTATTCTCACGCATTAGGGTTCGAACACTCGAACACCTATACGGATTCTCCTCCACAGTGGCAGATATGTAAATACGGCGTTTACTTACAATTTCTCACGCATTACGGTTCGAACACTCGAACACCTATACGGATTCTCCTGCACAGTTGCAGATATGTAAATACGGCGTTTACTTGCCATTTCTCACGAATTACGGGTCGAACACACGAACACCTATGCGGATTCTCCTGCATAGTGGCAGATATGTAAATACGGTGTTTGCTTACCATTTCTCATGCATTACGGTTCGAACACTCGAACACCTATACGGATTCTCTTGCACAGTGGCAGATATGTAAATACGGCGTTTACTTACCTATTCTCACGCATTAGGGTTCGAACACTCGAACACCTATACGGATTCTCGTCCACAGTGGCAAATATGTAAATACGGCGTTTACTTACATCTTCTCACGCGTCACGGTTCGAACACTCGAACACCTATACGGATTCTCCTGCACAGTGGCAGGTATGTAAATACGGCGGTTACTTACCATTTCTCACGAATTACGGTTCGAACACTCGAACACCTTTACCGATTCTCCTACACAGTGGCAGATATGTAAATACGTCGTTTACTTACCATTTCTCACGCATTAGGGTTCGAACACTCGAACACCTATACGGATTCTCCTGCATAGGGGCAGGTATGTAAATACGGCATTTACTTACCTATTCTCACGCATTAGGGTTCGAACACTCGAACACCTATACGGATTCTCCTCCACAGTGGTAGATATGTAAATACGGCGTTTACTTACAATTTCTCGCGCATTACGGTTCGAACACTCGAACACCTATACGGATTCTCCTGCACAGTGGCAGATATGTAAATACGGCGTTTACTTACCATTTCTCACGAATTACGGGTCAAACACTCGAACACCTAAACGGATTCTCCTGCACAGTGGCTGATATGTAAATACGGCATTTACTTACCATTTCTTACGCATTAGGGTTCGAACACTCGAACACCTATACGGATTCTCCTCCACAGTGGCAGATATGTAAATACGACGTTTACTTACCGTTTCTCACGCATTACGGTTCGAACACTCGAACACCTATACGGATTCTCCTGCACAGTGGCAGATATGTAAATACAGCGTTTACTTACCATTTCTCAGGCATTAGGGTTCGAACACTCGAACACCTATACGGATTCTCCTGCACAGTGGCAGATATGTAAATACGGCGTTTACTTACCATTTCTCACGCATTAGGGTTCGAACACTCGAACACCCATACGGATTCTCCTGTACAGTGGCAGATATGTAAATACGGTGTTTACTTACCATTTCTCATGCATTACGGTTCGAACACTCGAACACCTATACGGATTCTCCTGCACAGTGGCAGATATGTAAATACGGCGTTTACTAACCATTTCTCACGCATTACGGTTCGAACACTCGAACACTTATACGGATTCTCCTGCACAGTGGCAGATATGTAAATACGGCGTTTACTTACCATTTCTCACGCATTACGGGTCGAACACTCGAACACCTATATGGATTCTCCTGCACAGTGGCAGATATGTAAATACGGCGTTTACTTACCATTTCTCACGAATTACGGGTCGAACACTCGAACAGCTATACGGATTCTCCTGCACAGTGGCAGATATGTAAATACGGCATTTACTTACCATTTCTCACGCATTAGGGTTTCGAACAGTAGAACACCTATACGGATTCTCCTGCACAGTGGCAGATATGTAAATACGGCGTTTACTTACCTATTCTCACGCATTAGGGTTCGAACACTCGAACACCTATACGGATTCTCCTCCACTGTGGCAGATATGTAAATACGTCGTTTACTTACAATTTCTCACGCATTACGGTTCGACCACTCGAACACCTTTACGGATTCTCCTGCACAGTGGCAGATATGTAAATACGGCGTTTACTTACCATTTCTCACGAATTACGGGTCGAACACTCGAACAACTATACGGATTCTCCTGCACAGTGGCAGATATGTAAATACGGCATTTACTTACCGTTTCTCACGCATTAGGGTTCGAACACTCGAACACCTATACAGATTCTCCTCCACAGCGGCAGATATGTAAATACGGCGTTTACTTGCCGTTTCTCACGCATTACGGTTCGAACACTCGAACACCTATACGGATTCTCCTGCACAGTGGCAGATATGTAAAATACGGCGTTTACTTACCATTTCTCACGCATTACGGTTGAACACTCGAACACCTATACGGATTCTCCTGTACAGTGGCAGATATGTAAATACGGCGTTTACTTACCATTTCTCACGCATTAGGCTTCGAACACTCGAACACCTATACGGATTCTCCTGCATAGTGGCAGATATGTAAATACGGTGGTTTACTTACCATTTTCTCATGCATTACGGTTTCAAACACTCGAACACCTATATGGATTCTCCTGCACAGTGGCAGATATGTAAATACGGCGTTTACTTAACATCTCTCACGCAATACGGTTCGAACACTCGAACACCTATACGGATTCTCCTGCGCAGTGGCAGATATGTAAATACGGCGTTTAGTTACCATTTCTCAGGCATTAGGGTTCGAACAGTTCGAACACCTATACGGATTGTCCTGCACAGTGGTAGACATGTAAAATACAGCGTTTACTTACCATTTCCCACGAATTACGGTTCGAACACTCGAACACCTATACGGATTCTCCTGCACAGTGGCGGATATGTAAATACGTCATTTACTTACCATTTCTCACACATTAGGGTTCGAACACTCAAACACCTATACGGATTCTCCTCTACAGTGCCAGATATGTAAATACGACATTTACTTACAATTTCTCACGCATTACGGTTTCGAACACTCGAACACCTATACGGATTATCCTGCACAGTGGCAGATATGTAAATACGGCGTTTACTTACCATTTCTCACGAATTACAGGTCGAACACTCGAACACCTATACGGATTCTCCTGCACAGTGGCAGATATGTAAATACGGGCATTTACGTACCATTTCTCACGCATTACGGTTTCGAACACTCGAACACCTATACGGATTCTCCTCCACAGTGGCAGATATGTAAATACGGCGTTTACTTACCGTTTCTCACGCATTACGGTTCGAACACTCGACCAACTATACGGATTCTCCTGCACAGTGGCAGATATGTAAATACGGCGCTTACTTACCATTTCTCACGCATTACGGTTCGAACACTCGAACACCTATACGGATTCTCCTGCACAGTGGCAGATATGTAAATACGGCGTTTACTTACCATTTCTCACGCATTAGCGTTCGAAACACTCGAACACCTATACGGATTCTCCTGCACAGTGGCAGATATGTAAATACGGCGTTTACCTACCTATTCTCACGCATTAGGGTTCGAACACTCGAACACCTATACGGATTCTCCTGCATAGGGGCATATATGTAAATACGGCGTTTACTTACCTATTCTCACGCATTAGGGTTCGAACACTCGAACACCTATACGGATTATCCTCCACAGTGCCAGATATGTAAAATACGGCGTTTACTTACAATTTCTCACGCATTACGATTCGAACACTCGAACACCTATACGGATTCTCCTGCACAGTGGCAGATATGTAAATACGGCGTTTACTTACCATTTCTCACGAATTACGGGTCGAACACTCGAACACCTATACGGATTCTCCTGCACAGTGGCAGATATGTAAATACGGCATTTACGTACCATTTCTCACGCATTAGGGTTCGAACACTCGAACACCTATACGGATTCTCCTCCACAGTGGCAGATATGTAAATACGGCGTTTTACTTACCGTTTCTCACGCATTACGGTTCGAACACTCGAATACCTATACGGATTTCTCCTGCACAGTGGCAGATATGTAAATACGGCGTTTACTTACCATTTCTCACGCATTACGGTTCGAACACTCGAACACCTATACGGATTCTCCTGCACAGTGGCAGATATGTAAATACGGCGTTTACTTACCATTTCTCACGAATTACGGGTCGAACACTCGAACACCTATACGGATTCTCCTGCACAGTGGCTGATATGTAAATACGGCATTTACGTACCATTTCTCACGCATTAGGGTTCAACACTCGAACACCTATACGGATTCTCCTCCACAGTGGCAGATACGTAAATACGGCGTTTACTTACCGTTTCTCACGCATTACGGTTCGAACACTCGAATACCTATACGGATTCTCCTGCACAGTGGCAGATATGTAAATACGGCGTTTACTTACCATTTCTCACGCATTACGGTTCGAACACTCGAACACCTATACGGATTCTCCTGCACAGTGGCAGATATGTAAATACGGCGTTTACTTACCATTTCTCACGAATTACGGGTCGAACACTCGAACACCTATACGGATTCTCCTGCACAGTGGCTGATATGTAAATACGGCATTTACGTACCATTTCTCACGCATTAGGGTTCGAAACACTCGAACACCTATACGGATTCTCCTGCACAGTGGCAGATATGTAAATACGTCGTTTACTTACCATTTCTCACGCATTAGGGTTCGAACACTCGAACACCTATACGGATTCTCCTGCACAGTGGGCAGATATGTAAATACGGCGTTTACTTACCTATTCTCACGCATTAGGGTTCGAACACTCGAACACCTATACGGATTCTCCTCCACAGTGGCAGATATGTAAATACGGCGTTTACTTACAATTTCTCACGTATCACGGTTCGAACACTCGAACACCTATACCGATTCCTCTGCACAGTGCCAGATATGTAAATATGGCGTTTACTTACCATTTCTAACGAATTACGGTTCGAACACTCGAACACCTATACCGAATGGTCCTGCACAGTGGCAGATATGTAAATACGTCGTTTACTTACCATTTCTCACGCATTAGGGTTCGAACACTCGAACACCTATACGGATTCTCCTGCATAGGGGCAGATATGTAAATACGGCGTTTACTTACCTATTCTCACGCATTAGGGTTCGAACACTCGAAACACCTCTACGGATTCTCCTCCACAGTGGCAGATATGTAAATACGGCGTTTACTTACAATTTCTCACGCATTACGGTTCGAACACTCGAACACCGATACGGATTCTCCTGCACAGTGGCAGATATGTAAATACGGCGTTTACTTACCATTTCTCACGAATTACGGATCGAACACTCGAACACCTATACGGATTCTCCTGCACAGTGGCAGATATGTAAATACGGCATTTACTTACCATTTCTCACGCATTAGGATTCGAACACTCGAACACCTATACGGATTCTCCTCCACAGTG
This sequence comes from Camellia granthamiana, assembly GCA_036172215.1. Lineage (NCBI taxonomy): Eukaryota > Viridiplantae > Streptophyta > Magnoliopsida > Ericales > Theaceae > Camellia > Camellia granthamiana. The sequence goes on from JAXFYN010000724.1 coordinate 57,137, forward strand.
GCAGATATGTAAATATGGCGTTTACTTACCGTTTCTCACGCATTACGGTTGGAACACTCGAACACCTATACGGATTCTCCTGCACAGTGGCAGATATGTAAATACAGCGTTTACTTACCATTTCTCACGCATTACGGTTCGAACACTCGAACACCTATACGGATTCTCCTGCACAGTGGCAGATATGTAAATACGGCGTTTACTTACCATTTCTCACGAATTACGGGTCGAACACTCGAACACCTATACGGATTCTCCTGCACAGTGGCAGATATGTAAATACGGCATTTACTTACCATTTCTCACGCATTAGGGTTCGAACACTCGAACACCTATACGGATTCTCCTCCACAGTGGCAGATATGTAAATACGGCGTTTTACTTACCGTTTCTTACGCATTACGGTTCGAACACTCGAACACCTATACGGATTCTCCTGCACAGTGGCAGATATGTAAATACGGCGTTTACTTACCATTTCTCACGTATTACGGTTCGAAACACTCGAACACCTATACGGATTCTCCTGCACAGTGGCAGATATGTAAAATACGTCGTTTACTTACCATTTCTCACGCATTAGGGTTCGAACACTCGAACACCTATACGGATTCTCCTGCACAGTGGCAGATATGTAAATACAGCGTTTACTTACCTATTCTCACGCATTAGGGTTCGAACACTCGAACACCTATACGGATTTCTCCTCCACAGTGGCAGATATGTAAATACGGCGTTTACTTACAATTTCTCACGCATTACTGTTCGAACACTCGAACACCGATACGGATTCTCCTACACAGTGGCAGATATGTAAATACGGTGTTTACTTACCATTTCCCACGAATTACGGAATCGAAACACTCGAACACCTATACGGATTCTCCTGCACAGTGGCAGATATGTAAATACGGCGTTTACTTACCATTTCTCACGTATTACGGTTCGAACACTCGAACACCTATACAGATTCTCCTGCACAGTGGCAGATATGTAAAATACAGCATTTACTTACCGTTTCTCACGCATTAGGATTCGAACACTCGAACACCTATACGGATTCTCCTCCACAGTGGCAGATATGTAAATACGGCGTTTACTTACCGTTTCTCGCGCATTACGGTTCGAACACTCGAACACCTATACGGATTCTCCTGCACAGTGCCAGATATGTAAATACGGCGTTTACTTACCATTTCTCACGCATTACGGTTCGAACACTCGAACACCTATACGGATTCTCCTCCACATGGCAGATATGTAAATACGGCGTTTACTTACCATTTCTCACGCATTAGGGTTCGAACACTCGAACATCTATACGGATTCTCCTGCACAGTGGCAGATATGTAAATACGGTGTTTACTTACCATTTCTCATGCATTACGGTTCGAACACTCGAACACCTATACGGATTCTCCCTGCACAGTGGCAGATATGTAAATACGGCGTTTACTTACCATTTCTCACGTATTACGGTTCGAACACTCGAACACCTATACAGATTCTCCTGCACAGTGGCAGATATGTAAATACAGCATTTACTTACCATTTCTCACGCATTAGGATTCGAACACTCGAACACCTATACGGATTCTCCTCCACAGTGGCAGATATGTAAATATGGCGTTTACTTACCGTTTCTCGCGCATTACGGTTCGAACACTCGAACACCTATACGGATTCTCCTGCACAGTGCCAGATATGTAAATACAGCGTTTACTTACCATTTCTCACGCATTACGGTTCGAACACTCGAACACCTATACGGATTCTCCTCCACAGTGGCAGATATGTAAATACGGCGTTTACTTACCATTTCTCACGCATTAGGGTTCGAACACTCGAACATCTATACGGATTCTCCTGCACAGTGGCAGATATGTAAATACGGTGTTTACTTACCATTTCTCATGCATTACGGTTCGAACACTCGAACACCTATACGGATTCTCCTGCACAGTGGCAGATATGTAAATACAGCGTTTACTTACCATTTCTCATGCATTACGGTTCGAACACTCGAACACCTATACGGATTATCCTGCACAGTGGCAGATATGTAAATACGGCGTTTACTTACCATTTCTCACGAATTACGGGTCGAACACTCGAACACCTATACGGACTCTCCTGCACAGTGGCAGATATGTAAATACGGCATTTACGTACCATTTCTCACGCATTACGGTTCGAACACTCGAACACTTATACGGATTCTCCTCCACAGTGGCAGATATGTAAATACGGCGTTTACTTACCGTTTCTCACGCATTACGGTTCGAACACTCGACCAACTATACGGATTCTCCTGCACAGTGGCAGATATGTAAATACGGCGCTTACTTACCATTTCTCACGCATTACGGTTCGAACACTCGAACACCTATACGGATTCTCCTGCACAGTGGCAGATATGTAAATACGGCGTTTACTTACCATTTCTCACGCATTAGCGTTCGAACACTCGAACACCTATACGGATTCTCCTGCACAGTGGCAGATATGTAAATACGGCGTTTACCTACCTATTCTCACGCATTAGGGTTCGAACACTCGAACACCTATACGGATTCTCCTGCATAGGGGCAGATATGTAAATACGGCGTTTACTTACCTATTCTCACGCATTAGGGTTCGAACACTCGAACACCTATACGGATTATCCTCCACAGTGCCAGATATGTAAATACGGCGTTTACTTACAATTTCTCACGCATTACGGTTCGAACACTCGAACGCCTATACGGATTCTCCTGCACAGTGGCAGATATGTAAATACGGCGTTTACTTACCATTTCTCACGAATTACGGGTCGAACACTCGAACACCTATACGGATTCTCCTGCACAGTGGCAGATATGTAAATACGGCATTTACGTACCATTTCTCACGCATTAGGGTTCGAACACTCGAACACCTATACGGATTCTCCTCCACAGTGGCAGATACGTAAATACGGCGTTTACTTACCGTTTCTCACGCATTCCGGTTCGAACACTCGAACACCTATACGGATTCTCCTGCACAGTGGCAGATATGTAAATACGGCGTTTACTTACCATTTCTCACGCATTACGGTTCGAACACTCGAACACCTATACGGATTCTCCTGCACAGTGGCAGATATGTAAATACGTCGTTGACTTACCATTTCTCACGCATTACGGTTCGAATACTCGAACACCTATACGGATTCTCCTGCACAGTGGCAGATATGTAAATACGGCGTTTACTTACCTATTCTCACGCATTAGGGTTCGAACACTCGAACACCTATACGGATTCTCCTCCATAGTGGCAGATATGTAAATACGGCGTTTACTTACAATTTCTCACGTATCACGGTTCGAACACTCGAACACCTATACCGATTCCCCTGCACAGTGCCAGATATGTAAATATGGCGTTTACTTACCATTTCTAACGAATTACGGTTCGAACACTCGAACACCTATACCGAATGTCCTACACAGTGGCAGATATGTAAATACGTCGTTTACTTACCATTTCTCACGCATTAGGGTTCGAACACTCGAACACCTATACGGATTCTCCTGCATAGGGGCAGATATGTAAATACGGCGTTTACTTACCTATTCTCACGCATTAGGGTTCGAACACTCGAACACCTCTACGGATTCTCCTCCACAGTGGCAGATATTAAAATACGGCGTTTACTTACAATTTCTCACGCATTACGGTTCGAACACTCCAACACCGATACGGATTCTCCTGCACAGTGGCAGATATGTAAATACGGCGTTTACTTACCATTTCTCACGAATTACGGATTGAACACTCGAACACCTATACGGATTCTCCTGTACAGTGGCAGATATGTAAATACGGCATTTACTTACCATTTCTCACGCATTAGGATTCGAACACTCGAACACCTATACGGATTCTCCTCCACAGTGGCAGATATGTAAATACGGCGCTTACTTACCATTTCTCACGCATTACGGTTCGAACACTCGAACACCTATACGGATTCTCCTGCACAGTGGCAGATATGTAAATACGGCGTTTACTTACCATTTCTCACGCATTAGCGTTCGAACACTCGAACACCTATACGGATTCTCCTGCACAGTGGCAGATATGTAAATATGGCGTTTACCTACCTATTCTCACGCATTAGGGTTCGAACACTCGAACACCTATACGGATTCTCCTGCATAGGGGCAGATATGTAAATACGGCGTTTACTTACCTATTCTCACGCATTAGGGTTCGAACACTCGAACACCTATACGGATTATCCTCCACAGTGCCAGATATGTAAATACGGCGTTTACTTACAATTTCTCACGCATTACGGTTCGAGCACTCGAACGCCTATACGGATTCTCCTGCACAGTGGCAGATATCTAAATACGGCGTTTACTTACCATTTCTCACGAATTACGGGTCGAACACTCGAACACCTATACGGATTCTCCTGCACAGTGGCAGATATGTAAATACAGCGTTTACTTACCATTTCTCACGCATTACGGTTCGAACACTCGAACACCTATACGGATTCTCCTGCACAGTGGCAGATATGTAAATACGGCGTTTACTTACCATTTCTCACGAATTACGGGTCGAACACTCGAACACCTATACGGATTCTCCTGCACAGTGGCAGATATGTAAATACGGCATTTACTTACCATTTCTCACGCATTAGGGTTCGAACACTCGAACACCTATACGGATTCTCCTCCACAGTGGCAGATATGTAAATACGGCGTTTACTTACCGTTTCTTACGCATTACGGTTCGAACACTCGAACACCTATACGGATTCTCCTGCACAGTGGCAGATATGTAAATACGGCGTTTACTTACCATTTCTCACGTATTACGGTTCGAACACTCGAACACCTATACGGATTCTCCTGCACAGTGGCAGATATGTAAATACGTCGTTTACTTACCATTTCTCACGCATTAGGGTTCGAACACTCGAACACCTATACGGATTCTCCTGCACAGTGGCAGATATGTAAATACGGCGTTTACTTACCTATTCTCACGCATTAGGGTTCGAACACTCGAACACCTATACGGATTCTCCTCCACAGTGGCAGATATGTAAATACGGCGTTTACTTACAATTTCTCACGCATTACGGTTCGAACACTCGAACACCGATACGGATTCTCCTGCACAGTGGCAGATATGTAAATACGGCGTTTATTTACCATTTCCCACGAATTACGGATCGAACACTCGAACACCTATACGGATTCTCCTGCACAGTGGCTGATATGTAAATACGGCGTTTACTTACCATTTCTCACGTATTACGGTTCGAACACTCGAACACCTATACAGATTCTCCGGCACAGTGGCAGATATGTAAATACAGCATTTACTTGCCATTTCTCACGCATTAGGATTCGAACACTCGAACACCTATACGGATTCTCCTCCACAGTGGCAGATATGTAAATACGGCGTTTACTTACCGTTTCTCGCGCATTACGGTTCGAACACTCGAACACCTATACGGATTCTCCTGCACAGTGCCAGATATGTAAATACAGCGTTTACTTACCATTTCTCACGCATTACGGTTTGAACACTCGAACACCTATACGGATTCTCCTCCACAGTGGCAGATATGTAAATACGGCGTTTACTTACCATTTCTCACGCATTAGGGTTCGAACACTCGAACATCTATACGGATTCTGCTGCACAGTGGCAGATATGTAAATACGGTGTTTACTTACCATTTCTCATGCATTACGGTTCGAACACTCGAACACCTATACGGATTCTCCTGCACAGTGGCAGATATGTAAATACGGCGTTTACTTACCATTTCTCACGTATTACGGTTCGAACACTCGAACACCTATACAGATTCTCCTGCACAGTGGCAGATATGTAAATACAGCATTTACTTACCATTTCTCACGCATTAGGATTCGAACACTCGAACACCTATACGGATTCTCCTCCACAGTGGCAGATATGTAAATACGGCGTTTACTTACCGTTTCTCGCGCATTACGGTTCGAACACTCGAACACCTATACGGATTCTCCTGCACAGTGCCAGATATGTAAATACAGCGTTTACTTACCATTTCTCACGCATTACGGTTCGAACACTCGAACACCTATACGGATTCTCCTCCACAGTGGCAGATATGTAAATACGGCGTTTACTTACCATTTCTCACGCATTAGGGTTCGATCACTCGAACATCTATACGGATTCTCCTGCACAGTGGCAGATATGTAAATACGGTGTTTACTTACCATTTCTCATGCATTACGGTTCGAACACTCGAACACCTATACGAATTCTCCTGCACAGTGGCAGATATGTAAATACAGCGTTTACTTACCATTTCTCACGCATTACGGTTCGAACACTCGAACACCTATACGGATTCTCCTACACAGTGGCAGATATGTAAATACGGCGTTTACTTACCATTTCTCACGAATTACGGGTCGAACACACGAACACCTATACGGATTCTCCTGCACAGTGGCAGATATGTAAATACGGCATTTACTTACCATTTCTCACGCATTAGGGTTCGAACACTCGAACACCTATACGGATTCTCTTCCACAGTGGCAGATATGTAAATACGGCGTTTACTTACCGTTTCTCACGCATTACGGTTCGAACACTCGAACACCTATACGGATTCTCCTGCACAGTGGCAGATATGTAAATACGGCGTTTACTTACCATTTCTCACGCATTACGGTTCGAACACTCGAACACCTATATAAATTCTCCTGCACAGTGGCAGACATGTAAATACGGCGTTTACTTATCATTTCTCACGCATTAGGGTTCGAACACTCGAACACCTATACGGATTCTCCTGCACAGTGGCAGATATGTAAATACGGTGTTTACTTACCATTTCTCATGCATTACGGTTCGAATACTCGAAGACCGATATGGATTCTCCTGCACAGTGGCAGATATGTAAATACGGCGTTTACTTAACATCTCTCACGCATTACGGTTCGAACACTCGAACACCGATACGGATTCTCCTGTGCAGTGGCAGATATGTAAATACGGCATTTACTTACCATTTCTCACGCATTAGGGTTCGAACACTCGAACACCTATACGGATTCTCCTCCACAGTGGCAGATATGTAAATACGGCGTTTACTTACCGTTTCTTACGCATTACGGTTCGAACACTCGAACACCTATACGGATTCTCCTGCACAGTGGCAGATATGTAAATACGGTGTTTACTTACCATTTCTCATGCATTACGGTTCGAACACTCGAACACCTATACGGATTCTCCTGCACAGTGGCAGATATGTAAATACGGCGTTTACTTACCATTTCTCACGTATTACGGTTCGAACACTCGAACACCTATACAGATTCTCCTGCACAGTGGCAGATATGTAAATACAGCATTTACTTACCATTTCTCACGCATTAGGATTCGAACACTCGAACACCTATACGGATTCTCCTCCACAGTGGCAGATATGTAAATACGGCGTTTACTTACCGTTTCTCGCGCATTACGGTTCGAACACTCGAACACCTATACGGATTCTCCTGCACAGTGCCAGATATGTAAATACAGCGTTTACTTACCATTTCTCACGCATTACGGTTCGAACACTCGAACACCTATACGGATTCTCCTCCACAGTGGCAGATATGTAAATACGGCGTTTACTTACCATTTCTCACGCATTAGGGTTCGATCACTCGAACATCTATACGGATTCTCCTGCACAGTGGCAGATATGTAAATACGGTGTTTACTTACCATTTCTCATGCATTACGGTTCGAACACTCGAACACCTATACGAATTCTCCTGCACAGTGGCAGATATGTAAATACAGCGTTTACTTACCATTTCTCACGCATTACGGTTCGAACACTCGAACACCTATACGGATTCTCCTACACAGTGGCAGATATGTAAATACGGCGTTTACTTACCATTTCTCACGAATTACGGGTCGAACACACGAACACCTATACGGATTCTCCTGCACAGTGGCAGATATGTAAATACGGCATTTACTTACCATTTCTCACGCATTAGGGTTCGAACACTCGAACACCTATACGGATTCTCTTCCACAGTGGCAGATATGTAAATACGGCGTTTACTTACCGTTTCTCACGCATTACGGTTCGAACACTCGAACACCTATACGGATTCTCCTGCACAGTGGCAGATATGTAAATACGGCGTTTACTTACCATTTCTCACGCATTACGGTTCGAACACTCGAACACCTATATAAATTCTCCTGCACAGTGGCAGACATGTAAATACGGCGTTTACTTATCATTTCTCACGCATTAGGGTTCGAACACTCGAACACCTATACGGATTCTCCTGCACAGTGGCAGATATGTAAATACGGTGTTTACTTACCATTTCTCATGCATTACGGTTCGAATACTCGAAGACCGATATGGATTCTCCTGCACAGTGGCAGATATGTAAATACGGCGTTTACTTAACATCTCTCACGCATTACGGTTCGAACACTCGAACACCGATACGGATTCTCCTGTGCAGTGGCAGATATGTAAATACGGCATTTACTTACCATTTCTCACGCATTAGGGTTCGAACACTCGAACACCTATACGGATTCTCCTCCACAGTGGCAGATATGTAAATACGGCGTTTACTTACCGTTTCTTACGCATTACGGTTCGAACACTCGAACACCTATACGGATTCTCCTGCACAGTGGCAGATATGTAAATACGGCGTTTACTTACCATTTCTCACGTATTACGGTTCGAACACTCGAACACCTATACGGATTCTCCTGCACAGTGGCAGATATGTAAATACGTCGTTTACTTACCATTTCTCACGCATTAGGGTTCGAACACTCGAACACCTATACGGATTCTCCTGCACAGTGGCAGATATGTAAATACGGCGTTTACTTACCTATTCTCACGCATTAGGGTTCGAACACTCGAACACCTATACGGATTCTCCTCCACAGTGGCAGATATGTAAATACGGCGTTTACTTACAATTTCTCACGCATTACGGTTCGAACACTCGAACACTGATACGGATTCTCCTACACAGTGGCAGATATGTAAATACGGCGTTTACTTACCATTTCCCACGAATTACGGATCGAACACTCGAACACCTATACGGATTCTCCTGCACAGTGGCTGATATGTAAATACGGCGTTTACTTACCATTTCTCACGTATTACGGTTCGAACACTCGAACACCTATACAGATTCTCCTGCACAGTGGCAGATATGTAAATACAGCATTTACTTACCATTTCTCACGCATTAGGATTCGAACACTCGAACACCTATACGGATTCTCCTCCACAGTGGCAGATATGTAAATATGGCGTTTACTTACCGTTTCTCGCGCATTACGGTTCGAACACTCGAACACCTATACGGATTCTCCTGCACAGTGCCAGATATGTAAATACAGCGTTTACTTACCATTTCTCACGCATTACGGTTTGAACACTCGAACACCTATACGGATTCTCCTCCACAGTGGCAGATATGTAAATACGGCGTTTACTTACCATTTCTCACGCATTAGGGTTCGAACACTCGAACATCTATACGGATTCTGCTGCACAGTGGCAGATATGTAAATACGGTGTTTACTTACCATTTCTCATGCATTACGGTTCGAACACTCGAACACCTATACGGATTCTCCTGCACAGTGGCAGATATGTAAATACGGCGTTTACTTACCATTTCTCACGTATTACGGTTCGAACACTCGAACACCTATACAGATTCTCCTGCACAGTGGCAGATATGTAAATACAGCATTTACTTACCATTTCTCACGCATTAGGGTTCGAACACTCGAACACCTATACGGATTCTCTTCCACAGTGGCAGATATGTAAATACGGCGTTTACTTACCGTTTCTCACGCATTACGGTTCGAACACTCGAACACCTATACGGATTCTCCTGCACAGTGGCAGATATGTAAATACGGCGTTTACTTACCATTTCTCACGCATTACGGTTCGAACACTCGAACACCTATATAAATTCTCCTGCACAGTGGCAGACATGTAAATACGGCGTTTACTTATCATTTCTCACGCATTAGGGTTCGAACACTCGAACACCTATACGGATTCTCCTGCACAGTGGCAGATATGTAAATACGGTGTTTACTTACCATTTCTCATGCATTACGGTTCGAATACTCGAAGACCTATATGGATTCTCCTGCACAGTGGCAGATATGTAAATACGGCGTTTACTTAACATCTCTCACGCATTATGGTTCGAACACTCGAACACCGATATGGATTCTCCTGTGCAGTGGCAGATATGTAATTACGGCGTTTAGTTGCCATTTCTCAGGCATTAGGGTTCGAACACTCGAACACCTATACGGATTGTCCTGCACAGTGGTAGACATGTAAATATGCGTTTACTTACCACTTCTCACGAATTACGGTTCGAACACTCGAACACCTATACGGATTCTCCTGCACAGTGGCAGATATGTAAATACGTCGTTTACTTACCATTTCTCACGCATTAGGGTTCGAACACTCGAGCACCTAGACGGATTCTCCAGCACAGTGGCAGATATGTAAATACGGTGTTTACTTACCTATTCTCACGCATTAGGGTTCGAACACTCGAACACCTATACGGATTCTCCTCCACAGTGGCAGATATGTAAATACGTCGTTTACTTACAATTTCTCACCATCACGGTTCGAACACTCGAACACCTATACCGATTCTCCTGCACAGTGGCAGATATGTAAATACGGCGTTTACTTACCATTTCTCACGAATTACGGTTCGAACACTCGAACACCTATACCGATTCTCCTACACAGTGGCAGATATGTAAATACGTCGTTTACTTACCATTTCTCACGCATTAGGGTTCGAACACTCGAACACCAATATGGATTCTCCTGCATAGGGGCAGATATGTAAATACGGCGTGTACTTACCTATTCTCACGCATTAGGTTTCGAACACTCGAACACCTATACGGATTCTCCTCCACAGTGCCAGATATGTAAATACGGCGTTTACTTACAATTTCTCACGCATTACGGTTCGAACAGTCGAACACCTATACGGATTCTCCTGCACAGTGGCAGATATGTAAATACGGCATTTACTTACCATTTCTCGCGAATTACGGGTCGAACACTCGAACACCTATACGGATTCTCCTGCACAGTGGCAGATATGTAAATACGGCGTTTCCTTACCTATTCTCACGCATTAGGGTTCGAACACTCGAACACCTATACGGATTCTCCTCCACAGTGGCCGATATGTAAATACGGCGTTTACTTACAATTTTTCACGCATCACGGTTCGAACACTTGAACACCTATACCGATTCCCCTGCACAGTGGCAGATATATAAATACGGCATTTACTTACCATTTCTCACGCATTAGGGTTCGAACACTCGAACACCTATACGGATTCTCCTCCACAGTGGCAGATATGTAAATACGGCGTTTACTTACCGTTTCTCACGCATTACGGTTCGAACACTCGAACACCTCTACGGATTCTCCTGCACAATGGCAGATATGTAAATACGTCGTTTGCTTACCATTTCTCACGCATTAGGGTTCGAACACTCGAACACCTATACGGATTCTCCTGCACAGTGGCAGATATGTAAATACGGCGTTTACTTACCTATTCTCACGCATTAGGGTTCGAACACTCGAACACCTATACGGATTCTCCTCCACAGTGGCCGATATGTAAATACGGCGTTTACTTACAATTTCTCACGCATCACGGTTCGAACACTTGAACACCTATACCGATTCCCCTGCACAGTGGCAGATATGTAAATACGGCGTTTACTTATCATTTCTCACGAATTACGGTTCGAACACTCGAACACCTATACCGATTCTCCTACACAGTGACAGATATGTAAATACGTCGTTTACTTACCATTTCTCACGCATTAGGGTTCGAACACTCGAACACCTATACGGATTCCCCTGCACAGTGGCAGATATGTAAATACGGCGTTTCCTTACCTATTCTCACGCATTAGGGTTCGAACACTCGAACACCTATACGGATTCTCCTCCACAGTGGCCGATATGTAAATACGGCGTTTACTTACAATTTCTCACGCATCACGGTTCGAACACTTGAACACCTATACCGATTCCCCTGCACAGTGGCAGATATATAAATACGGCATTTACTTACCATTTCTCACGCATTAGGGTTCGAACACTCGAGCACCTATACGGATTCTCCTCCACAGTGGCAGATATGTAAATACGGCGTTTACTTACCGTTTCTCACGCATTACGGTTCGAACACTCGAACACCTCTACGGATTCTCCTGCACAATGGCAGATATGTAAATACGTCGTTTGCTTACCATTTCTCACGCATTTGGGTTCGAACACTCGAACACCTATACGGATTCTCCTGCACAGTGGCAGATATGTAAATACGGCGTTTACTTACCTATTCTCACGCATTAGGGTTCGAACACTCGAACACCTATACGGATTCTCCTCCACAGTGGCAGATATGTAAATACGGCGTTTACTTACAATTTCTCACGCATTACGGTTCGACCACTCGAACACCTTTACGGATTCTCCTGCACAGTGGCAGATATGTAAATACGGTGTTTACTTACCATTTCTCATGAATTACGGGTCGAACACTCCAACACCTATACGGATTCTCCTGCACAGTGGCAGATATGTAAATACGGCATTTACTTACCATTTCTCACGCAATAGGGTTCGAACACTCGAACACCTATACAGATTCTCCTCCACAGCGGCAGATATGTAAATACGGCGTTTACTTGCCGTTTCTCACGCATTACGGTTCGAACACTCGAACACCTATACGGATTCTCCTGCACAGTGGCAGATATGTAAATACGGCGTTTACTTACCCTTTCTCACGCATTACGGTTCGAACACTCGAACACCTATACGGATTCTCCTGCATAGTGGCAGATATGTAAATACATGCGTCTACTTACCATTGCTCACGCATTAGGGTTCGAACACTCGAACACCTATACGGATTCTCCTGCACAGTGGCAGATATGTAAATACGATGTTTACTTACCATTTCTCATGCATTACGGTTCGAACACTCGAACACCTATACGGATTCTCCTGCACAGTGGCAGATATGTAAATACGGCATTTACTTAACATCTCTCACGCATTACGGTTCGAACACTCGAACACCTATACGGATTCTCCTGCACAGTGGCAGATATGTAAATACGCCGTTTAGTTACCATTTCTCAGGCATTAGGGTTGAACATTCGAACACCTATCCGGATTGTCCTGCACGGTGGAAGACATGTAAATACAGCGTTTACTTACCATTTCTCACGGATTACGGTTCGAACACTCGAACACCTATACGGATTCTCCTGCACAGTGGCAGATATGTAAATACGGCGTTTACTTACCTATTCTCACGCATTAGGGTTCGAACACTCGAACACCTATACGGATTCTCCTCCACAGTGCCAGATACGTAAATACGGCGTTTACTTACAATTTCTCACGCATTACGGTTCGAACACTCGAACACCTATGCGGATTCTCCTGCACAGTGGCAGATATGTAAATACGACATTTACGTACCAATTCTCACGAATTACGGGTCGAACACTCGAACACCTATACGGATTCTCCTGCACAGTGGCAGATATATAAATACGGCATTTACTCACCATTTCTCACGCATTAGGGTTCGAACACTCGAACACCTATACGGATTGTCCTACACAGTGGCAGATATGTAAATACGGCGTTTACTTACCGTTTCTCACGCATTACGGTTCGAACACTCGAACACCTATACGGATTCTCCTCCACAGTGGCAGATATGTAAATACGGCGTTTACTTACCATTTCTCACGCATTACAGTTCGAACACTCGAACACCTATACGGATTCTCCTGCACAATGGCAGATATGTAAATACGTCGTTCACTTACCATTTCTCACGCATTAGGGTTCGAACACTCGAACACCTATACGGATTCTCCTGCACAGTGGCAGATATGTAAATGCGGCGTTTACTTACCTATTCTCACGCATTAGGGTTCGAACACTCGAACACCTATACGGATTCTCCTCCACAGTGGCAGATATGTAAATACGGCGTTTACTTACAATTTCTCACGCATTACGGTTCGAACACTCGAACACCTTTACGGATTCTCCTGCACAGTGGCAGATATGTAAATACGGCGTTTACTTACCATTTCTCACGAATTACGGGTCGAACACTCGAACACCTATACGGATTCTCCTGCACAGTGGCAGATATGTAAATACGGCATTTACTTACCATTTCTCACGCATTAGGGTTCGAACACTCGAACACCTATACGGATTCTGCTCCACAGTGGCAGATATGTAAATACGGCATTTACTTACCATTTCTCACGCATTAGGGTTCGAACACGAACACCTATACGGATTCTCCTGCACAGTGGCAGATATGTAAATACGGTGTTTAATTACCTATTCTCACGCATTAGGGTTCGAACACTCGAACACCTATACTGATTCTCCTCCACAGTGGCAGATATGTAAATACGTCGTTTACTTACAATTTCTCACCATCACGGTTCGAACACTCGAACACCTATACCGATTCTCCTGCACAGTGGCAGATATGTAAATACGGCGTTTACTTACCATTTCTCACGAATTACGGTTCGAACACTCAAACACCTATACCGATTCTCCTACACAGTGGCAGATATGTAAATACGTCGTTTACTTACCATTTCTCACGCATTAGGGTTCGAACACTCGAACACCAATATGGATTCTCCTGCATAGGGGCAGATATGTAAATACGGCGTGTACTTACCTATTCTCACGCATTAGGGTTCGAACACTCGAACACCTATACGGATTCTCCTCCACAGTGCCAGATATGTAAATACGGCGTTTACTTACAATTTCTCACGCATTACGGTTCGAACAGTCGAACACCTATACGGATTCTCCTGCACAGTGGCAGATATGTAAATACGGCATTTACTTACCATTTCTCGCGAATTACGGGTCGAACACTCGAACACCTATACGGATTCTCCTGCACAGTGGCAGATATATAAATACGGCATTTACTTACCATTTCTTACGCATTAGGGTTCGAACACTCGAACACCTATACGGATTCTACTCCACAGTGGCAGATATGTAAATACGGCGTTTACATACCGTTTCTCACGCATTACGGTTCGAACACTCGAACACCTCTACGGATTCTCCTGCACAATGGCAGATATGTAAATACGTCGTTTGCTTACCATTTCTCACGCATTAGGGTTCGAACACTCGAACACCTATACGGATTCTCCTGCATAGTGGCAGATATGTAAATACGGCGTTTCCTTACCTATTCTCACGCATTAGGGTTCGAACACTCGAACACCTATACGGATTCTCCTCCACAGTGGCCGATATGTAAATACGGCGTTTACTTACAATTTCTCACGCATCACGGTTCGAACACTTGAACACCTATACCGATTCCCCTGCACAGTGGCAGATATGTAAATACGGCGTTTACTTACCATTTCTCACGAATTACGGTTCGAACACTCGAACACCTATACCGATTCTCCTACACAGCGGCAGATATGTAAATACGTCGTTTACTTACAATTTCTCACGCATTAGGGTTCGAACACTCGAACACACCTATACGGATTCTCCTGCATAGGGGCAGATATGTAAATACGGCGTTTACTTACCTATTCTCACGCATTAGGGTTCGAACACTCGAACACCTATACGGATTCTCCTCCACAGTGGCAGATATGTAAATACGGCATTTACTTACAATTTCTCACGCATTACGGTTCGACCACTCGAACACCTTTACGGATTCTCCTGCACAGTGGCAGATATGTAAATACGGCGTTTACTTACCATTTCTCACGAATTACGGGTCGAACACTCGAACACCTATACGGATTTTCCTGCACAGTGGCAGATATGTAAATACGGCATTTACTTACCGTTTCTCACGCATTAGGGTTCGAACACCTCGAACAGCTATACAGATTCTCCTCCACAGTGGCAGATATGTAAATACGGCGTTTACTTGCCGTTTCTCACGCATTACGGTTCGAACACTCGAACACCTATACGGATTCTCCTGCACAGTGGCAGATATGTAAATACGGCGTTTACTTACCCTTTCTCACGCATTACGGTTCGAACACTCGAACACCTATACGGATTCTCCTGCATAGTGGCAGATATGTAAATACATGCGTCCACTTACCATTGCTCACGCATTAGGGTTCGAACACTCGAACACCTATACGGATTCTCCTGCACAGTGGCAGATATGTAAATACGATGTTTACTTACCATTTCTCATGCATTACGGTTCGAACACTCGAACACCTATACGGATTCTCCTGCACAGTGGCAGATATGTAAATACGGCATTTACTTAACATCTCTCACGCATTACGGTTCGAACACTCGAACACCTATACGGATTCTCCTGCGCAGTGGCAGATATGTAAATACGCCGTTTAGTTACCATTTCTCAGGCATTAGGGTTGAACATTCGAACACCTATCCGGATTGTCCTGCACGGTGGTAGACATGTAAATACAGCGTTTACTTACCATTTCTCACGGATTACGGTTCGAACACTCGAACACCTATACGGATTCTCCTGCACAGTGGCAGATATGTAAATACGGTGTTTACTTACCTATTCTCACGCATTAGGGTTCGAACACTCGAACACCTATACGGATTCTCCTCCACAGTGCCAGATACGTAAATACGGCGTTTACTTACAATTTCTCACGCATTACGGTTCGAACACTCGAACACCTATGCGGATTCTCCTGCACAGTGGCAGATATGTAAATACGACATTTACGTACCAATTCTCACAAATTACGGGTCGAACACTCGAACACCTATACGGATTCTCCTGCACAGTGGCAGATATATAAATACGGCATTTACTCACCATTTCTCACGCATTAGGGCTCGAACACTCGAAGACCTATACGGATTCTCCTCCACAGTGCCAGATATGTAAATACCCGCGTTTACTTACCGTTTCTCACGCATTACGGTTCGAACACTCGAACACCTATACGGATTCTCCTCCACAGTGGCAGATATGTAAATACGGCGTTTACTTACCATTTCTCACGCATTACGGTTCGAACACTCGAACACCTATACGGATTCTCCTGCACAATGGCAGATATGTAAATACGTCGTTCACTTACCATTTCTCACGCATTAGGGTTCGAACACTCGAACACCTATACGGATTCTCCTGCACAGTGGCAGATATGTAAATGCGGCGTTTACTTACCTATTCTCACGCATTAGGGTTCGAACACTCGAAAACCTATACGGATTCTCCTCCACAGTGGCAGATATGTAAATACGGCGTTTACTTACAATTTCTCACGCATTACGGTTCGAACACTCGAACACCTTTACGGATTCTCCTGCACAGTGGCAGATATGTAAATACGGCGTTTACTTACCATTTCTCACGAATTACGGGTCGAACACTCGAACACCTATACGGATTCTCCTGCACAGTGGCAGATATGTAAATACGGCATTTACTTACCATTTCTCACGCATTAGGGTTCGAACACTCGAACACCTATACGGATTCTGCTGCACAGTGGCAGATATGTAAATACGGCATTTACTTAACATTTCTCACGCATTAGGGTTCGAACACTCGAACACATATACGGATTCTCCTGCACAGTGGCAGATATGTAAATACGGTGTTTAATTACCTATTCTCACGCATTAGGGTTCGAACACTCGAACACCTATACGGATTCTCCTCCACAGTGGCAGATATGTAAATACGGCGTTTACTTACAATTTCTCACGCATCACGGTTCGAACACTTGAACAGTTATACGGATTCTCTTACACAGTGGCAGATATGTGAATACGGCGTTTACTTACCATTTCCCACGAATTATGGTTCGAACACTCGAACACCTATACGGATTCTCCTACACAGTGGCAGATATGTAAATACGGCATTTACTTACCATTTCTCACGCATTAGGGTTCGAACACTAGAACACCTATACGGATTCTCCTGCACAGTGGCAGATATGTAAATACGGCGTTTACTTACCTATTCTCACGCATTAGGGTTCGAACACTCGAACACCTATACGGATTCTCCTCCACTGTGGCAGATATGTAAATACGTCGTTTACTTACAATTTCTCACGCATTACGGTTCGACCACTCGAACACCTTTACGGATTCTCCTGCACAGTGGCAGATATGTAAATACGGCGTTTACTTACCATTTCTCACGAATTACGGGTCGAACTCTCGAACACCTATACGGATTCTCCTGCACAGTGGCAGATATGTAAATACGGCATTTACTTACCGTTTCTCACGCATTAGGGTTCGAACACTCGAACAGCTATACAGATTCTCCTCCACAGCGGCAGATATGTAAATACGGCGTTTACTTGCCGTTTCTCACGCATTACGGTTCGAACACTCGAACACCTATATGGATTCTCCTGCACAGTGGCAGATATGTAAATACGGCGTTTACTTACCCTTTCTCACGCATTACGGTTCGAACACTCGAACACCTATACGGATTCTCCTGCATAGTGGCAGATATGTAAATACATGCGTCTACTTACCACTGCTCACGCATTAGGGTTCGAACACTCGAACACCTATACGGATTCTCCTGCACAGTGGCAGATATGTAAATACGATGTTTACTTACCATTTATCATGCATTACGGTTCGAACACTCGAACACCTATACGGATTCTCCTGCACAGTGGCAGATATGTAAATACGGCATTTACTGAACATCTCTCACGCATTACGGTTCGAACACTCGAACACCTATACGGATTCTCCTGCGAAGTGGCAGATATGTAAATACGCCGTTTAGTTACCATTTCTCAGGCATTAGGGTTGAACATTCGAACACCTATCCGGATTGTCCTGCACGGTGGTAGACATGTAAATACAGCGTTTACTTACCATTTCTCACGGATTACGGTTCGAACACTCGAACACCTATACGGATTCTCCTCCACAGTGCCAGATACGTAAATACGGCGTTTACTTACAATTTCTCACGCATTACGGTTCGAACACTCGAACACCTATGCGGATTCTCCTGCACAGTGGCAGATATGTAAATACGACATTTACGTACCAATTGTCACGAATTACGGGTCGAACACTCGAACACCTATACGGATTCTCCTGCACAGTGGCAGATATATAAATACGGCATTTACTCACCATTTCTCACGCATTAGGGCTCGAACACTCGAACACCTATACGGATTCTCCTCCACAGTGGCAGATATGTAAATACGGCGTTTACTTACCGTTTCTCACGCATTACGGTTCGAACACTCGAACACCTATACGGATTCTCCTCCACAGTGGCAGATATGTAAATACGGCGTTTACTTACCATTTCTCACGCATTACGGTTCGAACACTCGAACACCTATACGGATTCTCCTGCACAATGGCAGATATGTAAATACGTCGTTCACTTACCATTTCTCACGCATTAGGGTTCGAACACTCGAACACCTATACGGATTCTGCTCCACAGTGGCAGATATGTAAAGACGGCATTTACTTACCATTTCTCACGCATTAGGGTTCGAACACTCGAACACCCATACGGATTCTCCTGCACAGTGGCAGATATGTAAATACGGTGTTTAATTACCTATTCTCACGCATTAGGGTTCGAACACTCGAACACCTATACGGATTCTCCTCCACAGTGGCTGATATGTAAATACGGCGTTTACTTACAATTTCTCACGCATCACGGTTCGAACACTTGAACAGTTATACGGATACTCTTGCACAGTGGCAGATATGTAAATACGGCGTTTACTTACCATTTCCCACGAATTACGGTTCGAACACTCGAACACCTATACGGATTCTCCTACACAGTGGCAGATATGTAAATACGGCATTTACTTACCATTTCTCACGCATTAGGGTT
This sequence comes from Camellia granthamiana, assembly GCA_036172215.1. Taxonomy (NCBI): domain Eukaryota; kingdom Viridiplantae; phylum Streptophyta; class Magnoliopsida; order Ericales; family Theaceae; genus Camellia; species Camellia granthamiana. The sequence goes on from JAXFYN010000724.1 coordinate 77,218, forward strand.
CGAACACTAGAACACCTATACGGATTCTCCTGCACAGTGGCAGATATGTAAATACGGCGTTTACTTACCTATTCTCACGCATTAGGGTTCGAACACTCGAACACCTATACGGATTCTCCTCCACAGTGGCAGATATGTAAATACGGCGTTTACTTACAATTTCTCACGCATTACGGTTCGAACACTCGAACACCTTTACGGATTCTCCTGCACAGTGGCAGATATGTAAATACGGCGTTTACTTACCATTTCTCACGAATTACGGGTCGAACACTCGAACACCTATACGGATTCTCCTGCACAGTGGCAGATATGTAAATACGGCATTTACTTACCATTTCTCACGCATTAGGGTTCGAACACTCGAACACCTATACGGATTCTGCTCCACAGTGGCAGATATGTAAATACGGCATTTACTTACCATTTCTCACGCATTAGGGTTCGAACACTCGAACACATATACGGATTCTCCTGCACAGTGGCAGATATGTAAATACGGTGTTTAATTACCTATTCTCACGCATTAGGGTTCGAACACTCGAACACCTATACGGATTCTCCTCCACAGTGGCAGATATGTAAATACGGCGTTTACTTACAATTTCTCACGCATCACGGTTCGAACACTTGAACAGTTATACGGATTCTCTTGCACAGTGGCAGATATGTAAATACGGCGTTTACTTACCATTTCCCACGAATTACGGTTCGAACACTCGAACACCTATACGGATTCTCCTACACAGTGGCAGATATGTAAATACGACATTTACTTACCATTTCTCACGCATTAGGGTTCGAACACTAGAACACCTATACGGATTCTCCTGCACAGTGGCAGATATGTAAATACGGCGTTTACTTACCTATTCTCACGCATTAGGGTTCGAACACTCGAACACCTATACGGATTCTCCTCCACTGTGGCAGATATGTAAATACGTCGTTTACTTACAATTTCTCACGCATTACGGTTCGACCACTCGAACACCTTTACGGATTCTCCTGCACAGTGGCAGATATGTAAATACGGCGTTTACTTACCATTTCTCACGAATTACGGGTCGAACTCTCGAACACCTATACGGATTCTCCTGCACAGTGGCAGATATGTAAATACGGCATTTACTTACCGTTTCTCACGCATTAGGGTTCGAACACTCGAACACCTATACAGATTCTCCTCCACAGCGGCAGATATGTAAATACGGCGTTTACTTGCCGTTTCTCACGCATTACGGTTCGAACACTCGAACACCTATACGGATTCTCCTGCACAGTGGCAGATATGTAAATACGGCGTTTACTTACCCTTTCTCACGCATTACGGTTCGAACACTCGAACACCTATACGGATTCTCCTGCATAGTGGCAGATATGTAAATACATGCGTCTACTTACCATTGCTCACGCATTAGGGTTCGAACACTCGAACACCTATACGGATTCTCCTGCACAGTGGCAGATATGTAAATACGATGTTTACTTACCATTTCTCATGCATTACGGTTCGAACACTCGAACACCTATACGGATTCTCCTGCACAGTGGCAGATATGTAAATACGGCATTTACTGAACATCTCTCACGCATTACGGTTCGAACACTCGAACACCTATACGGATTCTCCTGCGCAGTGGCAGATATGTAAATACGCCGTTTAGTTACCATTTCTCAGGCATTAGGGTTGAACATTCGAACACCTATCCGGATTGTCCTGCACGGTGGTAGACATGTAAATACAGCGTTTACTTACAATTTCTCACGCATTACGGTTCGAACACTCGAACACCTATGCGGATTCTCCTGCACAGTGGCAGATATGTAAATACGACATTTACGTACCAATTCTCACGAATTACGGGTCGAACACTCGAACACCTATACGGATTCTCCTGCACAGTGGCAGATATATAAATACGGCATTTACTCACCATTTCTCACGCATTAGGGCTCGAACACTCGAACACCTATACGGATTCTCCTCCACAGTGGCAGATATGTAAATACGGCGTTTACTTACCGTTTCTCACGCATTACGGTTCGAACACTCGAACACCTATACGGATTCTCCTCCACAGTGGCAGATATGTAAATACGGCGTTTACTTACCATTTCTCACGCATTACGGTTCGAACACTCGAACACCTATATGGATTCTCCTGCACAATGGCAGATATGTAAATACGTCGTTCACTTACCATTTCTCACGCATTAGGGTTCGAACACTCGAACACCTATACGGATTCTGCACCACAGTGGCAGATATGTAAATACGGGATTTACTTACCATTTCTCACGCATTAGGGTTCGAACACTCGAACACCCATACGGATTCTCCTGCACAGTGGCAGATATGTAGATACGGTGTTTAATTACCTATTCTCACGCATTAGGGTTCGAACACTCGAACACCTATACGGACCTCCACAGTGGCAGATATGTAAATACGGCGTTTACTTACCATTTCTCACGCATTACGGTTCGAACACTCGAACACCTATACGGATTCTCCTGCACAATGGCAGATATGTAAATACGTCGTTCACTTACCATTTCTCACGCATTAGGGTTCGAACACTCGAACACCTATACGGATTCTGCTCCACAGTGGCAGATATGTAAATACGGCGTTTACTTACCATTTCTCACGCATTAGGGTTCGAACACTCGAACACCCATACGGATTCTCCTGCACAGTGGCAGATATGTAAATACGGTGTTTAATTACCTATTCTCACGCATTAGGGTTCGAACACTCGAACACCTATACGGATTCTCCTCCACAGTGGCTGATATGTAAATACGGCGTTTACTTACAATTTCTCACGCATCACGGTTCGAACACTTGAACAGTTATACGGATACTCTTGCACAGTGGCAGATATGTAAATACGGCGTTTACTTACCATTTCCCACGAATTACGGTTCGAACACTCGAACACCTATACGGATTCTCCTACACAGTGGCAGATATGTAAATACGGCATTTACTTACCATTTCCCACGCATTAGGGTTCGAACACTAGAACACCTATACGGATTCTCCTGCACAGTGGCAGATATGTAAATACGGCGTTTACTTACCTATTCTCACGCATTAGGGTTCGAACACTCGAACACCTATACGGATTCTCCTCCACAGTGGCAGATATGTAAATACGGCGTTTACTTACAATTTCTCACGCATTACGGTTCGAACACTCGAACACCTTTACGGATTCTCCTGCACAGTGGCAGATATGTAAATACGGCGTTTACTTACCATTTCTCACGAATTACGGGTCGAACACTCGAACACCTATACGGATTCTCCTGCACAGTGGCAGATATGTAAATACGGCATTTACTTACCATTTCTCACGCATTAGGGTTCGAACACTCGAACACATATACGGATTCTCCTGCACAGTGGCAGATATGTAAATACGGTGTTTAATTACCTATTCTCACGCATTAGGGTTCGAACACTCGAACACCTATACGGATTCTCCTCCACAGTGGCAGATATGTAAATACGGCGTTTACTTACAATTTCTCACGCATCACGGTTCGAACACTTGAACAGTTATACGGATTCTCTTGCACAGTGGCAGATATGTAAATACGGCGTTTACTTACCATTTCCCACGAATTACGGTTCGAACACTCGAACACCTATACGGATTCTCCTACACAGTGGCAGATATGTAAATACGGCATTTACTTACCATTTCTCACGCATTAGGGTTCGAACACTAGAACACCTATACGGATTCTCCTGCACAGTGGCAGATATGTAAATACGGCGTTTACTTACCTATTCTCACGCATTAGGGTTCGAACACTCGAACACCTATACGGATTCTCCGCCACTGTGGCAGATATGTAAATACGTCGTTTACTTACAATTTCTCACGCATTACGGTTCGACCACTCGAACACCTTTACGGATTCTCCTGCACAGTGGCAGATATGTAAATACGGCGTTTACTTACCATTTCTCACGAATTACGGGTCGAACTCTCGAACACCTATACGGATTCTCCTGCACAGTGGCAGATATGTAAATACGGCATTTACTTACCGTTTCTCACGCATTAGGGTTCGAACACTCGAACACCTATACAGATTCTCCTCCACAGCGGCAGATATGTAAATACGGCGTTTACTTGCCGTTTCTCACGCATTACGGTTCGAACACTCGAACACCTATACGGATTCTCCTGCACAGTGGCAGATATGTAAATACGGCGTTTACTTACCCTTTCTCACGCATTACGGTTCGAACACTCGAACACCTATACGGATTCTCCTGCATAGTGGCAGATATGTAAATACATGCGTCCACTTACCATTGCTCACGCATTAGGGTTCGAACACTCGAACACCTATACGGATTCTCCTGCACAGTGGCAGATATGTAAATACGATGTTTACTTACCATTTCTCATGCATTACGGTTCGAACACTCGAACACCTATACGGATTCTCCTGCACAGTGGCAGATATGTAAATACGGCATTTACTGAACATCTCTCACGCATTACGGTTCGAACACTCGAACACCTATACGGATTCTCCTGCGCAGTGGCAGATATGTAAATACGCCGTTTAGTTACCATTTCTCAGGCATTAGGGTTGAACATTCGAACACCTATCCGGATTGTCCTGCATGGTGGTAGACATGTAAATACAGCGTTTACTTACCATTTCTCACGGATTACGGTTCGAACACGCGAACACCTATACGGATTCTCCTGCACAGTGGCAGATATGTAAATACGGTGTTTACTTACCTATTCTCACGCATTAGGGTTCGAACACTCGAACACCTATACGGATTATCCTCCACAGTGCCAGATACGTAAATACGGCGTTTACTTACAATTTCTCACGCATTACGGTTCGAACACTCGAACACCTATGCGGATTCTCCTGCACAGTGGCAGATATGTAAATACGACATTTACGTACCAATTCTCACGAATTACGGGTCGAACACTCGAACACCTATACGGATTCTCCTGCACAGTGGCAGATATATAAATACGGCATTTACTCACCATTTCTCACGCATTAGGGCTCGAACACTCGAACACCTATACGGATTCTCCTCCACAGTGGCAGATATGTAAATACGGCGTTTACTTACCGTTTCTCACGCATTACGGTTCGAACACTCGAACACCTATACGGATTCTCCTCCACAGTGGCAGATATGTAAATACGGCGTTTACTTACCATTTCTCACGCATTACGGTTCGAACACTCGAACACCTATACGGATTCTCCTGCACAATGGCAGATATGTAAATACGTCGTTCACTTACCATTTCTCACGCATTAGGGTTCGAACACTCGAACACCTATACGGATTCTGCACCATAGTGGCAGATATGTAAATACGGGATTTACTTACCATTTCTCACGCATTAGGGTTCGAACACTCGAACACCTATGCGGATTCTCCTGCACAGTGGCAGATATGTAAATACGGTGTTTACTTACGATTTCTCATACATTACGGTTCGAACACTCGAACACCTATACGGATTCTCCTGCACAGTGGCAGATATGTAAATACGATGTTTACTTACCATTTCTCATGCATTACGGTACGAACACTCGAACACCTATACGGATTCTCCGGCACAGTGGCAGATATGTAAATACGGCGTTTACTTACCATTTCTCACGAATTACGGTTCGAACACTCGAACACCTATACGGATTCTCCTGCACAGTGGCAGATATGTAAATACGCTGTTTAGTTACCATTTCTCAGGCATTAGGGTTGAACATTCGAACACCTATCCGGATTGTCCTGCACGGTGGTAGACATGTAAATACAGCGTTTACTTACCATTTCTCGCGGATTACGGTTCGAACACTCGAACACCTATACGGATTCTTCTGCACAGTGGCAGATATGTAAATACGGCGTTTACTTACCAATTCTCACGCATTAGGGTTCGAACACTCGAACACCTATACGGATTCTCCTCCACAGTGCCAGATACGTAAATACGGCGTTTACTTACAATTTCTCACGCATTACGGTTCGAACAACTATGCGGATTCTCCTGCACAGTGGCAGATATGTAAATAAGACATTTACGTACCAATTCTCACGAATTACGGGTCGAACACTCGAACACCTATACGGATTCTCCTGCACAGTGGCAGATATATAAATACGGCATTTACTCACCATTTCTCACGCATTAGGGTTCGAACACTCGAACACCTATACGGATTCTCCTCCACAGTGGCAGATATGTAAATACGGCGTTTACTTACCGTTTCTCACGCATTACGGTTCGAACACTCGAACACCTATACGGATTCTCCTCCACAGTGGCAGATATGTAAATATGGAGTTTACTTACCATTTCTCACGCATTACGGTTCGAACACTCGAGACCTATACCGATTCTCCTACACAGTGGCAGATATGTAAATACGTCGTTTACTTACCATTTCTCACGCATTAGGGTTCGAACACTCGAACACCAATATGGATTCTCCTGCATAGGGGCAGATATGTAAATACGGCGTGTACTTACCTATTCTCACGCATTAGGTTTCGAACACTCGAACACCTATACGGATTCTCCTCCACAGTGCCAGATATGTAAATACGGCGTTTACTTACAATTTCTCACGCATTACGGTTCGAACACTCGAACACCTATACGGATTCTCCTGCACAGTGGCAGATATGTAAATACGGCGTTTACTTACCATTTCTCACGAATTACGGTTCGAACACTCGAACACCTATACCGATTCTCCTACACAGTGGCAGATATGTAAATACGTCGTTTACTTACCATTTCTCACGCATTAGGGTTCTAACACTCGAACACCTATACGGATTATCCTGCATAGGGGCAGATATGTAAATACGGCGTTTACTTACCTATTCTCACGCATTAGGGTTCGAACACTCGAACACCTATATGGATTCTCCTCCACAGTGCCAGATATGTAAATACGGCGTTTACTTACAATTTCTCACGCATTACGGTTCGACCACTCGAACACCTTTACGGATTCTCCTGCACAGTGGCAGATATGTAAATACGGCGTTTACTTACCATTTCTCACGAATTACGGGTCGAACACTCGAACACCTATACGGATTCTCCTGCACAGTGGCAGATATGTAAATACGGCGTTTACTTACCTATTCTCACGCATTAGGGTTCGAACACTCGAACACCTATACGGATTCTCCTCCACAGTGGCCGATATGTAAATACGGCGTTTACTTACCATTTCTCACGAATTACGGGTCGAACACTCGAACACCTATACGGATTCTCCTGCACAGTGGCAGATATGTAAATACGGCGTGTACTTACCTATTCTCACGCATTAGGTTTCGAACACTCGAACACCTATACGGATTCTCCTCCACAGTGCCAGATATGTAAATACGACGTTTACTTACAATTTCTCACGCATTACGGTTCGAACACTCGAACACCTATACGGATTCTCCTGCACAGTGGCAGATATGTAAATACGGCGTTTACTTACCTATTCTCACGCATTAGGGTTCGAACACTCGAACACCTATACGGATTCTCCTCCACTGTGGCCGATATGTAAATACGGCGTTTACTTACAATTTCTCACGCATCACGGTTCGAACACTTGAACACCTGTACCGATTCCCCTGCACAGTGGCAGATATGTAAATACGGCGTTTACTTACCATTTCTCACGAATTATGGTTCGAACACTCGACCACCTATACCGATTCTCCTACACAGTGGCAGATATGTAAATACGTCGTTTACTTACCATTTCTCACGCATTAGGGTTCGAACACTCGAACACCTATACGGATTCTCCTGCATAGGGGCAGATATGTAAATACGGCGTTTACTTACCTATTCTCACGCATTAGGGTTCGAAAACTCGAACACCTATATGGATTCTCCTCCACAGTGGCAGATATGTAAATACGGCGTTTACTTACAATTTCTCACGCATTACGGTTCGACCACTCGAACACCTTTACGGATTCTCCTGCACAGTGGCAGATATGTAAATACGGCGTTTACTTACCATTTCTCACGAATTACGGGTCGAACACTCGAACACCTATACGGATTCTCCTGCACAGTGGCAGATATGTAAATACGGCATTTACTTACCATTTCTCACGCATTAGGGTTCGAACACTCGAACACCTATACAGATTCTCCTCCACAGCTGCAGATATGTAAATACGGCGTTTACTTGCCGTTTCTCACGCATTACGGTTCGAACACTCGAACACCTATACGGATTCTCCTGCACAGTGGCAGATATGTAAATACGGCGTTTACTTACCCTTTCTCACGCATTACGGTTCGAACACTCGAACACCTATACGGATTCTCCTGCATAGTGGCAGAGATGTAAATACATGCGTCTACTTACCATTGCTCACGCATTAGGGTTCGAACACTCGAACACCTATACGGATTCTCCTGCACAGTGGCAGATATGTAAATACGATGTTTACTTACCATTTCTCATGCATTACGGTTCGAACACTCGAACACCTATACGGATTCTCCTGCACAGTGGCAGATATGTAAATACGGCATTTACTTAACATCTCTCACGCATTACGGTTCGAACACTCGAACACCTATACGGATTCTCCTGCGCAGTGGCAGATATGTAAATACGCCGTTTAGTTACCATTTCTAAGGGCATTAGGGTTGAACATTCGAACACCTATCCGGATTGTCCTGCACGGTGGTAGACATGTAAATACAGCGTTTACTTACCATTTCTCACGGATTACGGTTCGAACAACACCTATACGGATTCTCCTGCACAGTGGCAGATATGTAAATACGGCGTTTACTTACCTATTCTCACGCATTAGGGTTCGAACACTCGAACACCTATACGGATTCTCCTCCACAGTGCCAGATACGTAAATACGGCGTTTACTTACAATTTCTCACGCATTACGGTTCGAACACTCGAACACCTATGCGGATTCTCCTGCACAGTGGCAGATATGTAAATACGACATTTACGTACCAATTCTCACGAATTACGGGTCGAACACTCGAACACCTATACGGATTCTCCTGCACAGTGGCAGATATATAAATACGGCATTTACTTACCATTTCTCACGCATTAGGGTTCGAACACTCGAACACCTATACGGATTCTCCTCCACAGTGGCAGATATGTAAATACGGCGTTTACTTACCTATTCTCACGCATTAGGGTTCGAACACTCGAACACCTATACGGATTCTCCTCCACAGTGGCCGATATGTAAATACGGCGTTTTACTTACCATTTCTCACGCATCACGGTTCGAACACTCGACCACCTATACGGATTCTCCTGCACAGTGGCAGATATGTAAATACGGCGTTTACTTACCATTTCCCACGAATTACGGTTCGAACACTCGAACACCTATACGGATTCTCCTACACAGTGGCAGATATGTAAATACGGCATTTACTTACCATTTCTCACGCATTAGGGTTCGAACACTAGAACACCTATACGGATTCTCCTGCACAGTGGCAGATATGTAAATACGGCGTTTACTTACCTATTCTCACGCATTAGGGTTCGAACACTCGAACACCTATACGGATTCTCCTCCACTGTGGCAGATATGTAAATACGTCGTTTACTTAACATTTCTCACGCATTTGGGTTCGAACACTCGAACACCTATACGGATTCTCCTGCACAGTGGCAGATATGTAAATACGGGTGTTTACTTACCATTTCTCATGCATTACGGTTCGAACACTCGAACACCTATACGGATTCTCCTGCACAGTGGCAGATATGTAAATACGGCGTTTTCTTACCATTTCTCACGCATTACGGTTCGAACACTCGACCACCTATACGGATTCTCCTGCATAGTGGTAGATATGTAAATACGGCGTTTACTTACCATTTCTCAGGCATTAGGGTTCGAACAGTCGAACACCTATGCGGATTCTCCTGCACAGTGGCAGATATGTAAATACGGTGTTTACTTACGATTTCTCATACATTACGGTTCGAACACTCGAACACCTATACGGATTCTCCTGCACAGTGGCAGATATGTAAATACGATGTTTACTTACCATTTCTCATGCATTACGGTACGAACACTCGAACACCTATACGGATTCTCCTGCACAGTGGCAGATATGTAAATACGGCGTTTACTTACCATTTCTCACGAATTACGGTTCGAACACTCGAACACCTATACGGATTCTCCTGCGCAGTGGCAGATATGTAAATACGCCGTTTAGTTACCATTTCTCAGGCATTAGGGTTGAACATTCGAACACCTATCCGGATTGTCCTGCACGGTGGTAGACATGTAAATACAGCGTTTACTTACCATTTCTCACGGATTACGGTTCGAACACTCGAACACCTATACGGATTCTTCTGCACAGTGGCAGATATGTAAATACGGCGTTTACTTACCTATTCTCACGCATTAGGGTTCGAACACTCGAACACCTATACGGATTCTCCTCCACAGTGCCAGATACGTAAATACGGCGTTTACTTACAATTTCTCACGCATTACGGTTCGAACACCTATGCGGATTCTCCTGCACAGTGGCAGATATGTAAATACGACATTTACGTACCAATTCTCACGAATTACGGGTCGAACACTCGAACACCTATACGGATTCTCCTGCACAGTGGCAGATATATAAATACGGCATTTACTCACCATTTCTCACGCATTAGGGTTCGAACACTCGAACACCTATACGGATTCTCCTCCACAGTGGCAGATATGTAAATACGGCGTTTACTTATCGTTTCTCACGCATTACGGTTCGAACACTCGAACACCTATACGGATTCTCCTCCACAGTGGCAGATATGTAAATACGGAGTTTACTTACCATTTCTCACGCATTACGGTTCGAACACTCGAACACCTATACCGATTCTCCTACACAGTGGCAGATATGTAAATACGTCGTTTACTTACCATTTCTCACGCATTAGGGTTCGAACACTCGAACACCAATATGGATTCTCCTGCATAGGGGCAGATATGTAAATACGGCGTGTACTTACCTATTCTCACGCATTAGGTTTTCGAACACTCGAACACCTATACGGATTCTCGTCCACAGTGCCAGATATGTAAATACGGCGTTTACTTACAATTTCTCACGCATTACGGTTCGAACACTCGAACACCTATACGGATTCTCCTGCACAGTGGCAGATATGTAAATACGGCGTTTACTTACCATTTCTCACGAATTACGGTTCGAACACTCGAACACCTATACCGATTCTCCTACACAGTGGCAGATATGTAAATACGTCATTTACTTACCATTTCTCACGCATTAGGGTTCGAACACTCGAACACCTATACGGATTCTCCTGCATAGGGGCAGATATGTAAATACGGCGTTTACTTACCTATTCTCACGCATTAGGGTTCGAACACTCGAACACCTATATGGATTCTCCCTCCACAGTGGCAGATATGTAAATACGGCGTTTACTTACAATTTCTCACGCATTACGGTTCGACCACTCGAACACCTTTACGGATTCTCCTGCACCAGTGGCAGATATGTAAATACGGCGTTTACTTACCATTTCTCACGAATTACGGGTCGAACACTGGAACACCTATACGGATTCTCCTGCACAGTGGCAGATATGTAAATACGGCGTTTACTTACCTATTCTCACGCATTAGGGTTCGAACACTCGAACACCTATACGGATTCTCCTCCACAGTGGCCGATATGTAAATACGGCGTTTACTTACCATTTCTCACGAATTACGGGTCGAACACTCGAACACCTATACGGATTCCCCTGCACAGTGGCAGATATGTAAATACGGCGTGTACTTACCTATTCTCACGCATTAGGTTTCGAACACTCGAACACCTATACGGATTCTCCTCCACAGTGCCAGATATGTAAATACGGCGTTTACTTACAATTTCTCACGCATTACGGTTCGAACACTCGAACACCTATACGGATTCTCCTGCACAGTGGCAGATATGTAAATACGGCGTTTACTTACCTATTCTCACGCATTAGGGTTCGAACACTCGAACACCTATACGGATTCTCCTCCACAGTGGCCGATATGTAAATACGGCGTTTACTTACAATTTCTCACGCATCACGGTTCGAACACTTGAACACCTATACCGATTCCCCTGCACAGTGGCAGATATGTAAATACGGCGTTTACTTACCATTTCTCACGAATTACGGTTCGAACACTCGAACACCTATACCGATTCTCCTACACAGTGGCAGATATGTAAATACGTCGTTTACTTACCATTTCTCACGCATTAGGGTTCGAACACTCGAACACCTATACGGATTCTCCTGCATAGGGGCAGATATGTAAATACGGCGTTTACTTACCTATTCTCAGGCATTAGGGTTCGAACACTCGAACACCTATATGGATTCTCCTCCACAGTGGCAGATATGTAAATACGGCGTTTACTTACAATTTCTCACGCATTACGGTTCGACCACTCGAACACCTTTACGGATTCTCCTGCACAGTGGCAGATATGTAAATACGGCGTTTACTTACCATTTCTCACGAATTACGGGTTCGAACACTCGAACACCTATACGGATTCTCCTGCACAGTGGCAGATATGTAAATACGGCATTTACTTACCATTTCTCACGCATTAGGGTTCGAACACTCGAACACCTATACAGATTCTCCTCCACAGCGGCAGATATGTAAATACGGCGTTTACTTGCCGTTTCTCACGCATTACGGTTCGAACACTCGAACACCTATATGGATTCTCCTGCACAGTGGCAGATATGTAAATACGGCGTTTACTTACCCTTTCTCACGCATTACGGTTCGAACACTCGAACACCTATACGGATTCTCCTGCATAGTGGCAGAGATGTAAATACATGCGTCTACTTACCATTGCTCACGCATTAGGGTTCGAACACTCAAACACCTATACAGATTCTCCTGCACAGTGGCAGATATGTAAATACGATGTTTACTTACCATTTCTCATGCATTACGGTTCGAACACTCGAACACCTATACGGATTCTCCTGCACAGTGGCAGATATGTAAATACGGCATTTACTTAACATCTCTCACGCATTACGGTTCGAACACTCGAACACCTATACGGATTCTCCTGCGCAGTGGCAGATATGTAAATACGCCGTTTAGTTACCATTTCTAAGGGCATTAGGTTTGAACATTCGAACACCTATCCGGATTGTCCTGCACGGTGGTAGACATGTAAATACAGCGTTTACTTACCATTTCTCACGGATTACGGTTCGAACACTCGAACACCTATACGGATTCTCCTGCACAGTGGCAGATATGTAAATACGGCGTTTACTTACCTATTCTCACGCATTAGGGTTCGAACACTCGAACACCTATACGGATTCTCCTCCACAGTGCTAGATACGTAAATACGGCGTTTACTTACAATTTCTCACGCATTACGGTTCGAACACTCGAACACCTATGCGGATTCTCCTGCACAGTGGCAGATATGTAAATACGACATTTACGTACCAATTCTCACGAATTACGGGTCGAACACTCGAACACCTATACGGATTCTCCTGCACAGTGGCAGATATATAAATACGGCATTTACTTACCATTTCTCACGCATTAGGGTTCGAACACTCGAACACCTATACGGATTCTCCTCCACAGTGGCAGATATGTAAATACGGCGTTTGCTTACCGTTTCTCACGCATTACGGTTCGAACACTCGAACACCTATACGGATTCTCCTGCACAGTGGTAGATATGTAAATACGGCGTTTACTTACCATTTCTCACGCATTACGGTTCGAACACTCGAACACCTCTACGGATTCTCATGCACAATGGCAGATATGTAAATACGTCGTTTGCTTACCATTTCTCACGCATTAGGGTTCGAACACTCGAACACCTATACGGATTCTCCTGCACAGTGGCAGATATGTAAATACGGCGTTTACTTACCTATTCTCACGCATTAGGGTTCGAACACTCGAACACCTATACGGATTCTCCTCCACAGTGGCCGATATGTAAATACGGCGTTTACTTACAATTTCTCACGCATCACGGTTCGAACACTTGAACACCTATACCGATTCCCCTGCACAGTGGCAGATATGTAAATACGGCGTTTACTTACCATTTCTCACGAATTACGGTTCGAACACTCGAACACCTATACCGATTCTCCTACACAGTGGCAGATATGTAAATACGTCGTTTACTTACCATTTCTCATGCATTAGGGTTCGAACACTCGAACACCTATACGGATTCTCCTGCATAGGGGCAGATATGTAAATACGGCGTTTACTTACCTATTCTCACGCATTAGGGTTCGAACACTCGAACACCTATATGGATTCTCCTCCACAGTGGCAGATATGTAAATACGGCGTTTACTTATAATTTTTCACGCATTACGGTTCGACCACTCGAACACCTTTACGGATTCTCCTGCACAGTGGCAGATATGTAAATACGGCGTTTACTTACCATTTCTCACGAATTACGGGTCGAACACTCGAACACCTATACGGATTCTCCTGCACAGTGGCAGATATGTAAATACGGCATTTACTTACCATTTCTCACGCATTAGGGTTCGAACACTCGAACACCTATACAGATTCTCCTCCACAGCGGCAGATATGTAAATACGGCGTTTACTTGCCGTTTCTCACGCATTACGGTTCGAACACTCGAACACCTATACGGATTCTCCTGCACAGTGGCAGATATGTAAATACGGCGTTTACTTACCCTTTCTCACGCATTACGGTTCGAACACTCGAACACCTATACGGATTCTCCTGCATAGTGGCAGAGATGTAAATACATGCGTCTACTTACCATTGCTCACGCATTAGGGTTCGAACACTCGAACACCTATACGGATTCTCCTGCACAGTGGCAGATATGTAAATACGATGTTTACTTACCATTTCTCATGCATTACGGTTCGAACACTCGAACACCTATACGGATTCTCCTGCACAGTGGCAGATATGTAAATACGGCATTTACTTAACATCTCTCACGCATTACGGTTCGAACACTCGAACACCTATACGGATTCTCCTGCGCAGTGGCAGATATGTAAATACGCCGTTTAGTTACCATTTCTAAGGGCATTAGGGTTGAACATTCGAACACCTATCCGGATTGTCCTGCACGGTGGTAGACATGTAAATACAGCGTTTACTTACCATTTCTCACGGATTACGGTTCGAACACTCGAACACCTATACGGATTCTCCTGCACAGCGGCAGATATGTAAATACGGCGTTTACTTACCTATTCTCACGCATTAGGGTTCGAACACTCGAACACCTATACGGATTCTCCTCCACAGTGCCAGATACGTAAATACGGCGTTTACTTACAATTTCTCACGCATTACGGTTCGAACACTCGAACACCTTTACGGATTCTCCTGCACAGTGGCAGATATGTAAATGCGGCGTTTACTTACCTATTCTCACGCATTAGGGGTCGAACACTCGAACACCTATACGGATTCTCCTCCACAGTGGCAGATATGTAAATACGGCGTTTACTTACAATTTCTCACGCATTACGGTTCGAACACTCGAACACCTTTACGGATTCTCCTGCACAGTGGCAGATATGTAAATACGGCGTTTACTTACCGTTTCTCACGAATTACGGGTCGAACACTCGAACACCTATACGGATTCTCCTGCACAGTGGCAGATATGTAAATACGGAATTTACTTACCATTTCTCACGCATTAGGGTTCGAACACTCGAACACCTATACGGACTCTGCTCCACAGTGGCAGATATGTAAATACGGCATTTACTTACCATTTCTCACGCATTAGGGTTCGAACACTCGAACACCTATACGGATTCTCCTGCACAGTGGCAGATATGTAAATACGGTGTTTAATTACCTATTCTCACGCATTAGGGTTCGAACACTCGAACACCTATACGGATTCTCCTCCACAGTGGCAGATATGTAAATACGTCGTTTACTTACAATTTCTCACGCATTAGGGTTCGAACACTCGAACACCTATACCGATTCTCCTGCACAGTGGCAGATATGTAAATACGGCGTTTACTTACCATTTCTCACGAATTACGGTTCGAACACTTGAACACCTATACCGATTCTCCTACACAGTGGCAGATATGTAAATACGTCGTTTACTTACCATTTCTCACGCATTAGGGTTCGAACACTCGAACACCAATATGGATTCTCCAGCTTAGGGGCAGATATGTAAATACGGCGTGTACTTACCTATTCTCACGCATTAGGGTTCGAACACTCGAACACCTATACGGATTCTCCTCCACAGTGGCAGATATGTAAATACGGCGTTTACGTACCGTTTCTCACGCATTACGGTTCGAACACTCGAACACCTCTACGGATTCTCCTGCACAATGGCAGATATGTAAATACGTCGTTTGCTTACCATTTCTCACGCATTAGGGTTCGAACACTCGAACACCTATACGGATTCTCCTGCACAGTGGCAGATATGTAAATACGGCGTTTACTTACCTATTCTCACGCATTAGGGTTCGAACACTCGAACACCTATACGGATTCTCCTCCACAGTGGCCGATATGTAAATACGGCGTTTACTTACAATTTCTCACGCATCACGGTTCGGACACTTGAACACCTATACCGATTCCCCTGCACAGTGGCAGATATGTAAATACGGCGTTTACTTACCATTTCTCACGAATTACGGTTCGAACACTCGAACACCTATACCGATTCTCCTACACAGTGGCAGATATGTAAATACGTCGTTTACTTACCATTTCTCACGCATTAGGGTTCGAACACTCGAACACCTATATGGATTCTCCTGCACAGTGGCAGATATGTAAATGCGGCGTTTACTTACCTATTCTCACGCATTAGGGGTCGAACACTCGAACACCTATAAGGATTCTCCTCCACAGTGGCAGATATGTAAATACGGCGTTTACTTACAATTTCTCACGCATTACGGTTCGAACACTCGAACACCTTTACGGATTCTCCTGCACAGTGGCAGATATGTAAATACGGCGTTTACTTACCGTTTCTCACGAATTACGGGTCGAACACTCGAACACCTATACGGATTCTCCTGCACAGTGGCAGGTATGTAAATACGGAATTTACTTACCATTTCTCACGCATTAGGGTTCGAACACTCGAACACCTATACGGATTCTGCTCCACAGTGGCAGATATGTAAATACGGCATTTACTTACCATTTCTCCCGCATTAGGGTTCGAACACTCGAACACCAATACGGATTCTCCTGCACAGTGGCAGATATGTAAATACGGTGTTTAATTACCTATTCTCACGCATTAGGGTTCGAACACTCGAACACCTATACGGATTCTCCTCCACAGTGGCAGATATGTAAATACGTCGTTTACTTACAATTTCTCACCGTCACGGTTCGAACACTCGAACACCTATACCGATTCTCCTGCACAGTGGCAGATATGTAAATACGGCGTTTACTTACCATTTCTCACGAATTACGGTTCGAACACTCGAACACCTATACCGATTCTCCTACACAGTGGCAGATATGTAAATACGTCGTTTACTTACCATTTCTCACGCATTAGGGTTCGAACACTCGAACACCAATATGGATTCTCCTGCATAGGGGCAGATATGTAAATACGGCGTGTACTTACCTATTCTCACGCATTAGGGTTCGAACACTCGAACACCTATACGGATTCTCCTCCACAGTGCCAGATATGTAAATACGGCGTTTACTTACAATTTCTCACGCATTACGGTTCGAACACTCGAACACCTATACGGATTCTCCTGCATAGTGGCAGATATGTAAATACGGCATTTACTTACCATTTCTCGCGAATTACGGGTCGAACACTCGAACACCTATACGGATTCTCCTGCACAGTGGCAGATATATAAATACGGCGTTTACTTACCATTTCTCACGCATTAGGGTTCGAACACTCGAACACCTATACGGATTCTCCTCCACAGTGGCAGATATGTAAATACGGCGTTTACTTACCGTTTCTCACGCATTACGGTTCGAACACTCGAACACCTCTACGGATTCTCCTGCACAATGGCAGATATGTAAATACGTCGTTTGCTTACCATTTCTCACGCATTAGGGTTCGAACACTCGAACACCTATACGGATTCTCCTGCACAGTGGCAGATATGTAAATACGGCGTTTACTTACCTATTCTCACGCATTAGGGTTCGAACACTCGAACACCTATACGGATTCTCCTCCACAGTGGCCGATATGTAAATACGGCGTTTACTTACAATTTCTCACGCATCACGGTTCGAACACTTGAACACCTATACCGATTCCCCTGCACAGTGGCAGATATGTAAATACGGCGTTTACTTACCATTTCTCACGAATTACGGTTCGAACACTCGAACACCTATACCGATTCTCCTACACAGTGGCAGATATGTAAATACGTCGTTTACTTACCATTTCTCACGCATTAGGGTTCGAACACTCGAACACCTATACGGATTCTCCTGCATAGGGGCAGATATGTAAATACGGCGTTTACTTACCTATTCTCACGCATTAGGGTTCGAACACTCGAACACCTATACGGATTCTCCTCCACAGTGCCAGATATGTAAATACGGCGTTTACTTACAATTTCTCACGCATTACGGTTCGACCACTCGAACAGCTTTACGGATTCTCCTGCACAGTGGCAGATATGTAAATACGGCGTTTACTTACCATTTCTCACGAATTACGGGTCGAACACTCGAACACCTATACGGATTCTCCTGCACAGTGGCAGATATGTAAATACGGCATTTACTTACCGTTTCTCACGCATTAGGGTTCGAACACTCGAACAACTATACAGATTCTCCTCCACAGCGGCAGATATGTAAATACGGCGTTTACTTGCCGTTTCTCACGCATTACGGTTCGAACACTCGAACACCTATACGGATTCTCCTGCACAGTGGCAGATATGTAAATACGGCGTTTACTTACCCTTTCTCACGCATTACGGTTCGAACACTCGAACACCTATACGGATTCTCCTGCATAGTGGCAGATATGGAAATACATGCGTCTACTTACCATTGCTCACGCAATAGGGTTCGAACACTCGAACACCTATACGGATTCTCCTGCACAGTGGCAGATATGTAAATACGGCATTTACTTAACATCTCTCACGCATTACGGTTCGAACACTCGAACACCTATACGGATTCTCCTGCGCAGTGGCAGATATGTAAATACGCCGTTTAGTTACCATTTCTCAGGCATTAGGGTTGAACATTCGAACACCTATCCGGATTGTCCTGCACGGTGGTAGACATGTAAATACAGCGTTTACTTACCATTTCTCACGGATTACGGTTCGAACAATCGAACACCTATACGGATTCTCCTGCACAGTGGCAGATATGTAAATACGGCGTTTACTTACCTATTCTCACGCATTAGGGTTCGAACACTCGAACACCTATACGGATTCTCCTCCACAGTGCCAGATACGTAAATACGGCGTTTACTTACAATTTCTCACGCATTACGGTTCGAACACTCGAACACCTATGCGGATTCTCCTGCACAGTGGCAGATATGTAAATACGACATTTACGTACCAATTCTCACGAATTACGGGTCGAACACTCGAACACCTATACGGATTCTCCTGCACAGTGGCAGATATATAAATACGGCATTTACTCAACATTTCTCACGCATTAGGGCTCGAACACTCGAACACCTATACGGATTCTCCTCCACAGTGGCAGATATGTAAATACGGCGTTTACTTACCGTTTCTCACGCATTACGGTTCGAACACTCGAACACCTATACGGATTCTCCTCCACAGTGGCAGATATGTAAATACGGCGTTTACTTACCATTTCTCACGCATTACGGTTCGAACACTCGAACACCTATACGGATTCTCCTGCACAATGGCAGATATGTAAATACGTCGTTCACTTACCATTTCTCACGCATTAGGGTTCGAACACTCGAACACCTATACGGATTCTCCTGCACAGTGGCAGATATGTAAATGCGGCGTTTACTTACCTGTTCTCACGCATTAGGGTTCGAACACTCGAACAGCTATACGGATTCTCCTCCACAGTGGCAGATATGTAAATACGGCGTTTACTTACAATTTCTCACGCATTACGGTTCGAACACTCGAACACCTTTACGGATTCTCCTGCATAGTGGCAGATATGTAAATACGGCGTTTACTTACCATTTCTCACGAATTACGGGTCGAACACTCGAACACCTATACGGATTCTCCTGCACAGTGGCAGATATGTAAATACGGCATTTACTTACCATTTCTCACGCATTAGGGTTCGAACACTCGAACACCTATACGGATTCTGCTCCATAGTGGCAGATATGTAAATACGGCATTTACTTACCATTTCTCACGCATTAGGGTTCGAACACTCGAACACCTATACGGATTCTCCTGCACAGTGGAAGATATGTAAATACGGTGTTTAATTACCTATTCTCACGCATTAGGGTTCGAACACTCGAACACCTATACGGATTCTCCTCCACAGTGGCTGATATGTAAATACGGCGTTTACTTACAATTTCTCACGCATCACGGTTCGAACACTTGAACAGTTATACGGATTCTCTTGCACAGTGGCAGATATGTAAATACGGCGTTTACTTACCATTTCCAACGAATTACGGTTCGAACACTCGAACACCTATACGGATTCTCCTACACAGTGGCAGATATGTAAATACGGCATTTACTTACCATTTCTCACGCATTAGGGTTCGAACACTCGAACACCTATACGGATTCTCCTCCACGGTGGCAGATATGTAAATACGGCGTTTACTTACCTATTCTCACGCATTAGGGTTCGAACACTCGAACACCTATACGGATTCTCCTCCACTGTGGCAGATATGTAAATACGTCGTTTACTTAACATTTCTCACGCATTTGGGTTCGAACACTCGAACACCTATACGAATTCTCCTGCACAGTGGCAGATATGTAAATACGGTGTTTACTTACCATTTCTCATGCATTACGGTTCGAACACTCGAACACCTATACGGATTCTCCTGCACAGTGGCAGATATGTAAATACGGCGTTTTCTTACCATTTCTCACGCATTACGGTTCGAACACTCGACCACCTATACGGATTCTCCTGCACAGTGGCAGATATGTAAATACGGCGTTTACTTACCATTTCTCACGCATTAGGGTTCGAACAGTCGAACACCTATGAGGATTCTCCTGCACAGTGGCAGATATGTAAATACGGCGTTTACTTACCTATTCTCACGCATTAGGGTTCGAACACTCGAACACCTATACGGATTCTCCTCCACAGTGCCAGATACGTAAATACGGCGTTTACTTACAATTTCTCACGCATTACGGTTCGAACACTCGAACACCTATACGGATTCTCCTGCATAGTGGCAGATATGTAAATACGGCATTTACTTACCATTTCTCGCGAATTACGGGTCGAACACTCGAACACCTATACGGATTCTCCTGCACAGTGGCAGATATATAAATACGGCGTTTACTTACCATTTCTCACGCATTAGGGTTCGAACACTCGAACACCTATACGGATTCTCCTCCACAGTGGCAGATATGTAAATACGGCGTTTACTTACCGTTTCTCACGCATTACGGTTCGAACACTCGAACACCTCTACGGATTCTCCTGCACAATGGCAGATATGTAAATACGTCGTTTGCTTACCATTTCTCACGCATTAGGGTTCGAACACTCGAACACCTATACGGATTCTCCTGCACAGTGGCAGATATGTAAATACGGCGTTTACTTACCTATTCTCACGCATTAGGGTTCGAACACTCGAACACCTATACGGATTCTCCTCCACAGTGGCCGATATGTAAATACGGCGTTTACTTACAATTTCTCACGCATCACGGTTCGAACACTTGAACACCTATACCGATTCCCCTGCATAGTGGCAGATATGTAAATACGGCGTTTACTTACCATTTCTCACGAATTACGGTTCGAACACTCGAACACCTATACCGATTCTCCTACACAGTGGCAGATATGTAAATACGTCGTTTACTTACCATTTCTCACGCATTAGGGTTCGAACACTCGAACACCTATACGGATTCTCCTGCATAGGGGCAGATATGTAAATACGGCGTTTACTTACCTATTCTCACGCATTAGGGTTCGAACACTCGAACACCTATACGGATTCTCCTCCACAGTGCCAGATATGTAAATACGGCGTTTACTTACAATTTCTCACGCATTACGGTTCGACCACTCGAACAGCTTTACGGATTCTCCTGCACAGTGGCAGATATGTAAATACGGCGTTTACTTACCATTTCTCACGAATTACGGGTCGAACACTCGAACACCTATACGGATTCTCCTGCACAGTGGCAGATATGTAAATACGGCATTTACTTACCGTTTCTCACGCATTAGGGTTCGAACACTCGAACAACTATACAGATTCTCCTCCACAGCGGCAGATATGTAAATACGGCGTTTACTTGCCGTTTCTCACGCATTACGGTTCGAACACTCGAACACCTATACGGATTCTCCTGCACAGTGGCAGATATGTAAATACGGCGTTTACTTACCCTTTCTCACGCATTACGGTTCGAACACTCGAACACCTATACGGATTCTCCTGCATAGTGGCAGATATGGAAATACATGCGTCTACTTACCATTGCTCACGCAATAGGGTTCGAACACTCGAACACCTATACGGATTCTCCTGCACAGTGGCAGATATGTAAATACGGCATTTACTTAACATCTCTCACGCATTACGGTTCGAACACTCGAACACCTATACGGATTCTCCTGCGCAGTGGCAGATATGTAAATACGCCGTTTAGTTACCATTTCTCAGGCATTAGGGTTGAACATTCGAACACCTATCCGGATTGTCCTGCACGGTGGTAGACATGTAAATACAGCGTTTACTTACCATTTCTCACGGATTACGGTTCGAACAATCGAACACCTATACGGATTCTCCTGCACAGTGGCAGATATGTAAATACGGCGTTTACTTACCTATTCTCACGCATTAGGGTTCGAACACTCGAACACCTATACGGATTCTCCTCCACAGTGCCAGATACGTAAATACGGCGTTTACTTACAATTTCTCACGCATTACGGTTCGAACACTCGAACACCTATGCGGATTCTCCTGCACAGTGGCAGATATGTAAATACGACATTTACGTACCAATTCTCACGAATTACGGGTCGAACACTCGAACACCTATACGGATTCTCCTGCACAGTGGCAGATATATAAATACGGCATTTACTCAACATTTCTCACGCATTAGGGCTCGAACACTCGAACACCTATACGGATTCTCCTCCACAGTGGCAGATATGTAAATACGGCGTTTACTTACCGTTTCTCACGCATTACGGTTCGAACACTCGAACACCTATACGGATTCTCCTCCACAGTGGCAGATATGTAAATACGGCGTTTACTTACCATTTCTCACGCATTACGGTTCGAACACTCGAACACCTATACGGATTCTCCTGCACAATGGCAGATATGTAAATACGTCGTTCACTTACCATTTCTCACGCATTAGGGTTCGAACACTCGAACACCTATACGGATTCTCCTGCACAGTGGCAGATATGTAAATGCGGCGTTTACTTACCTGTTCTCACGCATTAGGGTTCGAACACTCGAACAGCTATACGGATTCTCCTCCACAGTGGCAGATATGTAAATACGGCGTTTACTTACAATTTCTCACGCATTACGGTTCGAACACTCGAACACCTTTACGGATTCTCCTGCATAGTGGCAGATATGTAAATACGGCGTTTACTTACCATTTCTCACGAATTACGGGTCGAACACTCGAACACCTATACGGATTCTCCTGCACAGTGGCAGATATGTAAATACGGCATTTACTTACCATTTCTCACGCATTAGGGTTCGAACACTCGAACACCTATACGGATTCTGCTCCATAGTGGCAGATATGTAAATACGGCATTTACTTACCATTTCTCACGCATTAGGGTTCGAACACTCGAACACCTATACGGATTCTCCTGCACAGTGGAAGATATGTAAATACGGTGTTTAATTACCTATTCTCACGCATTAGGGTTCGAACACTCGAACACCTATACGGATTCTCCTCCACAGTGGCTGATATGTAAATACGGCGTTTACTTACAATTTCTCACGCATCACGGTTCGAACACTTGAACAGTTATACGGATTCTCTTGCACAGTGGCAGATATGTAAATACGGCGTTTACTTACCATTTCCAACGAATTACGGTTCGAACACTCGAACACCTATACGGATTCTCCTACACAGTGGCAGATATGTAAATACGGCATTACTTACCATTTCTCACGCATTAGGGTTCGAACACTCGAACACCTATACGGATTCTCCTCCACGGTGGCAGATATGTAAATACGGCGTTTACTTACCTATTCTCACGCATTAGGGTTCGAACACTCGAACACCTATACGGATTCTCCTCCACTGTGGCAGATATGTAAATACGTCGTTTACTTAACATTTCTCACGCATTTGGGTTCGAACACTCGAACACCTATACGAATTCTCCTGCACAGTGGCAGATATGTAAATACGGTGTTTACTTACCATTTCTCATGCATTACGGTTCGAACACTCGAACACCTATACGGATTCTCCTGCACAGTGGCAGATCTGTAAATACGGCGTTTTCTTACCATTTCTCACGCATTACGGTTCGAACACTCGACCACCTATACGGATTCTCCTGCACAGTGGCAGATATGTAAATACGGCGTTTACTTACCATTTCTCACGCATTAGGGTTCGAACAGTCGAACACCTATGAGGATTCTCCTGCACAGTGGCAGATATGTAAATACGGCGTTTACTTACCTATTCTCACGCATTAGGGTTCGAACACTCGAACACCTATACGGATTCTCCTCCACAGTGCCAGATACGTAAATACGGCGTTTACTTACAATTTCTCACGCATTACGGTTCGAACACTCGAACACCTATGCGGATTCTCCTGCACAGTGGCAGATATGTAAATACGACATTTACGTACCAATTCTCACGAATTACGGGTCGAACACTCGAACACCTATACGGATTCTCCTGCACAGTGGCAGATATATAAATACGGCATTTACTCACCATTTCTCACGCATTAGGGTTCGAACACTCGAACACCTATACGGATTCTCCTACACAGTGGCAGATATGTAAATACGGCATTTACTTACCATTTCTCACGCATTAGGGTTCGAACACTCGAACACCTATACGGATTCTCCTCCACAGTGGCAGATATGTAAATACGGCGTTTACTTACCTATTCTCACGCATTAGGGTTCGAACACTCGAACACCTATACGGATTCTCCTCCACTGTGGCAGATATGTAAATACGTCGTTTACTTAACATTTCTCACGCATTTGGGTTCGAACACTCGAACACCTATACGGATTCTCCTGCACAGTGGCAGATATGTAAATACGGTGTTTACTTACCATTTCTCATGCATTACGGTTCGAACACTCGAACACCTATACGGATTCTCCTGCACAGTGGCAGATATGTAAATACGGCGTTTTCTTACCATTTCTCACGCATTACGGTTCGAACACTCGACCACCTATACGGATTCTCCTGCACAGTGGCAGATATGTAAATACGGCGTTTACTTACCATTTCTCACGCATTAGGGTTCGAACAGTCGAACACCTATGCGGATTCTCCTGCACAGTGGCAGATATGTAAATACGGTGTTTACTTACGATTTCTCATACATTACGGTTCGAACACTCGAACACCTATACGGATTCTCCTGCACAGTGGCAGATATGTAAATACGATGTTTACTTACCATTTCTCATGCATTACGGTACGAACACTCGAACACCTATACGGATTCTCCTGCACAGTGGCAGATATGTAAATACGGCATTTACTTAACATCTCTCACGCATTACGGTTCGAACACTTGAACACCTATACGGATTCTCCTGCGCAGTGGCAGATATGTAAATACGCCGTTTAGTTACCATTTCTCAGGCATTAGGGTTGAACATTCGAACACCTATCCGGATTGTCCTGCACGGTGGTAGACATGTAAATACAGCGTTTACTTACCATTTCTCACGGATTACGGTTCGAACACTCGAACACCTATACGGATTCTTCTGCACAGTGGCAGATATGTAAATACGGCGTTTACTTACCTATTCTCACGCATTAGGGTTCGAACACTCGAACACCTATACGGATTCTCCTCCACAGTGCCAGATACGTAAATACGGCGTTTACTTACAATTTCTCACGCATTACGGTTCGAACACTCGAACACCTATGCGGATTCTCCTGCACAGTGGCAGATATGTAAATACGACATTTACGTACCAATTCTCACGAATTACGGGTCGAACACTCGAACACCTATACGGATTCTCCTGCACAGTGGCAGATATATAAATACGGCATTTACTCACCATTTCTCACGCATTAGGGTTCGAACACTCGAACACCTATACGGATTCTCCTCCACAGTGGCAGATATGTAAATACGGCGTTTACTTACCGTTTCTCACGCATTACGGTTCGAACACTCGAACACCTATACGGATTCTCCTCCACAGTGGCAGATATGTAAATACGGCGTTTACTTACCATTTCTCACGCATTACGGTTCGAACACTCGAACACCTATACGGATTCTCCTGCACAATGACAGATATGTAAATACGTCGTTCACTTACCATTTCTCACGCATTAGGGTTCGAACACTCGAACACCTATACGGATTCTCCTGCACAGTGGCAGATATGTAAATACGATGTTTACTTACCATTTCTCATGCATTACGGTTCGAACACTCGAACAGCTATACGGATTCTCCTGCACAGTGGCAGATATGTAAATACGGCATTTACTTACCATTTCTCACGAATTGCGGGTCGAACACTCGAACACCTATACGGATTCTCCTGCACAGTGGCAGATATGTAAATACGGCATTTACTTAACATCTCTCACGCATTACGGTTCGAACAATTGAACACCTATACGGATTCTCCTGCGCAGTGGCAGATATGTAAATACGCCGTTTAGTTACCATTTCTCAGGCATTAGGGTTGAACATTCGAACACCTATCCGGATTGTCCTGCACGGTGGTAGACATGTAAATACAGCGTTTACTTACCATTTCTCACGGATTACGGTTCGAACACTCGAACACCTATACGGATTCTTCTGCACAGTGGCAGATATGTAAATACGGCGTTTACTTACCTATTCTCACGCATTAGGGTTCGAACACTCGAACACCTATACGGATTCTCCTCCACAGTGCCAGATACGTAAATACGGCGTTTACTTACAATTTCTCACGCATTACGGTTCGAACACTCGAACACCTATGCGGATTCTCCTGCACAGTGGCAGATATGTAAATACGACATTTACGTACCAATTCTCACGAATTACGGGTCGAACACTCGAACACCTATACGGATTCTCCTGCACAGTGGCAGATATATAAATACGGCATTTACTCACCATTTCTCACGCATTAGGGTTCGAACACTCGAACACCTATACGGATTCTCCTCCACAGTGGCAGATATGTAAATACGGCGTTTACTTACCGTTTCTCACGCATTACGGTTCGAACACTCGAACACCTATACGGATTCTCCTCCACAGTGGCAGATATGTAAATACGGCGTTTACTTACCATTTCTCACGCATTACGGTTCGAACACTCGAACACCTATACGGATTCTCCTGCACAATGGCAGATATGTAAATACGTCGTTCACTTACCATTTCTCACGCATTAGGGTTCGAACACTCGAACACCTATACGGATTCTCCTGCACAGTGGCAGATATGTAAATACGATGTTTACTTACCATTTCTCATGCATTACGGTTCGAACACTCGAACAGCTATACGGATTCTCCTGCACAGTGGCAGATATGTAAATACGGCATTTACTTACCATTTCTCACGAATTGCGGGTCGAACACTCGAACACCTATACGGATTCTCCTGCACAGTGGCAGATATGTAAATACGGCGTTTACTTACCATTTCGCACGAATTGCGGGTCGAACACTCGAACACCTATACGGATTCTCCTGCACAGTGGCAGATATGTAAATACGGCATTTACTTACCATTTCTCACGCATTAGGGTTCGAACACTCGAACACCTATACGGATTCTCCTGCATAGAGGCAGATATGTAAATACGGCGTTTACTTACCATTTCTCACGCATTAGGGTTCGAACACTCGAACACCTATACGGATTCTCCTGCATAGAGGCAGATATGTAAATACGGCGTTTACTTACCTATTCCCACGCATTAGGGTTCGAACACTCGAACACCTATACGGATTCTCTTCCACAGTGGCAGATATGTAAATACGGCGTTACTTACAATTTCTCACGCATCACGGTTCGAACACTCGAACACCTATACGGAATCTCCTGCACAGTGGCAGATATGTAAATACGGCGTTTACTTACCATTTCTCACAAATTACGGTTCGAACACTCGAACACCTATACGGATTCTCCTGCACAGTGGCAGATATGTAAATACGGTGTTTACTTACCGTTTCCCACGCATTACGGTTCGAACACTCGACCACCTATACGTATTCTCCTGCGCAGTGGCAGATATGTAAATACGGAGTTTAGTTACCATTTCTCACGCATTAGGGTTCGAACAGTCGAACACCTAAACGGATTCTCCTGCACAGTGGCTGATATGTAAATACGGCGTTTACTTACCATTTCTCACGCACTAGGGTTCGGACACTCGAACACCTAAACGGATTCTCCTCCACAGTGGCAGATATGTAAATACGGCGTTTACTTACAATTTCTCACGCATCACGGTTCGAACACTTGAACAGTTATACGGATTCTCTTGCACAGTGGCAGATATGCAAATACGGCGTTTACTTACCATTTCCCACGAATTACGGTTCGAACACTCGAACACCTAAACGGATTCTCCCACACAGTGGCAGATATGTAAATACGGCATTTACTTACCATTTCTCACGCATTAGGGTTCGAACACTCGAACACCTATACGGATTCTCCTGCACAGTGGCAGATATGTAAATACGGCGTTTACTTACCTATTCTCACGCATTAGGGTTCGAACACTCGAACACCTATACGGATTCTCCTCCACTGTGGCAGAGATGTAAATACGTCGTTTACTTACCAGTTCTCACGCATTAGGGTTCGAACACTCGAACACCTATACGGATTCTCCTGCACAGTGGCAGATATGTAAATACGCCGTTTACTTACCTATTCTCACGCATTAGGGTTCGAACACTCGAACACCTATACGGATTCTCCTGCACAGTGGCAGATATGTAAATACGGCGTTTACTTACCATTTCTCACGCATTAGGGTTCGAACACTCGAACACCTATACGGATTCTCCTGCACAGAGGCAGATATGTAAATACGGCGTTTACTTACCTATTCTCACGCATTAGGGTTCGAACACTCGAACACCTATACGGATTCTCCTCCATAGGGGCAGATATGTAAATACGGCGTTTACTTACCTATTCTCACGCATTAGGGTTCGAACACTCGAACACCTATACGGATTCAACTCCACAGTGCCAGATATGTAAATACGGCGTTTACTTACCATTTCTCACGAATTACGGGTCGAACACTCGAACACCTATACGGATTCTCCTGCACAGTGGCAGATATGTAAATACGGCATTTACTTACCATTTCTCACGCATTAGGGTTCGAACACTCGAACACCTATACGGATTCTGCTCCATAGTGGCAGATATGTAAATACGGCATTTACTTACCATTTCTCACGCATTAGGGTTCGAACACTCGAACACCTATACGGATTCTCCTGCACAGTGGCAGATATGTAAATACGGTGTTTAATTACCTATTCTCACGCATTAGGGTTCGAACACTCGAACACCTATACGGATTCTCCTCCACAGTGGCTGATATGTAAATACGGCGTTTACTTACAATTTCTCACGCATCACGGTTCGAACACTTGAACAGTTATACGGATTCTCTTGCACAGTGGCAGATATGTAAATACGGCGTTTACTTACCATTTCCCACGAATTACGGTTCGAACACTCGAACACCTATACGGATTCTCCTACACAGTGGCAGATATGTAAATACGGCATTTACATACCATTTCTCACGCATTAGGGTTCGAACACTCGAACACCTATACGGATTCTCCTGCACAGTGGCAGATATGTAAATACGGCGTTTACTTACCTATTCTCACGCATTAGGGTTCGAACACTCGAACACCTATACGGATTCTCCTCCACCGTGGCAGATATGTAAATACGTCGTTTACTTAACATTTCTCACGCATTTGGGTTCGAACACTCGAACACCTATACGGATTCTCCTGCACAGTGGCAGATATGTAAATACGGTGTTTACTTACCATTTCTCATGCATTACGGTTCGAACACTCGAACACCTATACGGATTCTCCTGCACAGTGGCAGATATGTAAATACGGCGTTTTCTTACCATTTCTCACGCATTACGGTTCGAACACTCGACCACCTATACGGATTCTCCTGCACAGTGGCAGATATGTAAATACGGCGTTTACTTACCATTTCTCACGCATTAGGGTTCGAACAGTCGAACACCTATGCGGATTCTCCTGCACAGTGGCAGATATGTAAATACGGTGTTTACTTACGATTTCTCATACATTACGGTTCGAACACTCGAACACCTATACGGATTCTCCTGCACAGTGGCAGATATGTAAATACGATGTTTACTTACCATTTCTCATGCATTACGGTACGAACACTCGAACACCTATACGGATTCTCCTGCACAGTGGCAGATTTGTAAATACGGCATTTACTTAACATCTCTCACGCATTACGGTTCGAACACTCGAACACCTATACGGATTCTCCTGCGCAGTGGCAGATATGTAAATACGCCGTTTAGTTACCATTTCTCAGGCATTAGGGTTGAACATTCGAACAACTATCCGGATTGTCCTGCACGGTGGTAGACATGTAAATACAGCGTTTACTTACCATTTCTCACGGATTACGGTTCGAACACTCGAACACCTACACGGATTCTTCTGCACAGTGGCAGATATGTAAATACGGCGTTTACTTACCTATTCTCACGCATTAGGGTTCGAACACTCGAACACCTATACGGATTCTCCTCCACAGTGCCAGATACGTAAATACGGCGTTTACTTACAATTTCTCACGCATTATGGTTCGAACACTCGAACACCTATGCGGATTCTCCTGCACAGTGGCAGATATGTAAATACGACATTTACGTACCAATTCTCACGAATTACGGGTCGAACACTCGAACACCTATACGGATTCTCCTGCACAGTGGCAGATATATAAATACGGCATTTACTCACCGTTTCTCACGCATTAGGGTTCGAACACTCGAACACCTATACGGATTCTCCTCCACAGTGGCAGATATGTAAATACGGCGTTTACTTACCGTTTCTCACGCATTACGGTTCGAACACTCGAACACCTATACGGATTCTCCTCCACAGTGGCAGATATGTAAATACGGCGTTTACTTACAATTTCTCACGCATCACGGTTCGAACACTTGAACAGTTATACGGATTCTCTTGCACAGTGGCAGATATGTAAATACGGCGTTTACTTACCATTTCCCACGAATTACGGTTCGAACACTCGAACACCTATACGGATTCTCCCACATAGTGGCAGATATGTAAATACGGCATTTACTTACCATTTCTCACGCATTAGGGTTCGAACACTCGAACACCTATACGGATTCTCCTGCACAGTGGCAGATATGTAAATACGGCGTTTACTTACCTATTCTCACGCATTAGGGTTCGAACACTCGAACACCTATACGGATTCTCCTCCACTGTGGCAGATATGTAAATACGTCGTTTACTTACCAGTTCTCACGCATTAGGGTTCGAACACTCGAACACCTATACGGATTCTCCTGCACAGTGGCAGATATGTAAATATGCCGTTTACTTACCTATTCTCACGCATTAGGGTTCGAACACTCGAACACCTATACGGATTCTCCTGCACAGTGGCAGATATGTAAATACGGCGTTTACTTACCATTTCTCACGCATTAGGGTTCGAACACTCGAACACCTATACGGATTCTCCTGCACAGAGGCATATATGTAAATACGGCGTTTACTTACCTATTCTCACGCATTAGGGTTCGAACACTCGAACACCTATACGGATTCTCCTGCATAGGGGCAGATATGTAAATACGGCGTTTACTTACCTATTCTCACGCATTAGTGTTCGAACACTCGAACACCTATACGGATTCAACTCCACAGTGCCAGATATGTAAATACGGCGTTTACTTACAATTTCTCACGTATTACGATTCGAACACTCGAACACCTATACGGATTCTCCTGCACAGTGGCAGATATGTAAATACGGCGTTTACTTACCATTTCTCACGAATTGCGGGTCGAACACTCGAACACCTATACGGATTCTCCTGCACAGTGGCAGATATGTAAATACGGCATTTACTTACCATTTCTCACGCATTAGGGTTCGAACACTCGAACACCTATACGGATTCTCCTGCATAGAGGCAGATATGTAAATACGGCGTTTACTTACCATTTCTCACGCATTAGGGTTCGAACACTCGAACACCTATACGGATTCTCCTGCATAGAGGCAGATATGTAAATACGGTGTTTACTTACCTATTCCCACGCATTAGGGTTCGAACACTCGAACACCTATACGGATTCTCTTCCACAGTGGCAGATATGTAAATACGGCGTTACTTACAATTTCTCACGCATCACGGTTCGAACACTCGAACACCTATACGGAATCTCCTGCACAGTGGCAGATATGTAAATACGGCGTTTACTTACCATTTCTCACAAATTACGGTTCGAACACTCGAACACCTATACGGATTCTCCTGCACAGTGGCAGATATGTAAATACGGTGTTTACTTACCGTTTCCCACGCATTACGGTTCGAACACTCGACCACCTATACGTATTCTCCTGCGCAGTGGCAGATATGTAAATACGGAGTTTAGTTACCATTTCTCACGCATTAGGGTTCGAACAGTCGAACACCTAAACGGATTCTCCTGCACAGTGGCTGATATGTAAATACGGCGTTTACTTACCATTTCTCACGCACTAGGGTTCGGACACTCGAACACCTAAACGGATTCTCCTCCACAGTGGCAGATATGTAAATACGGCGTTTACTTACAATTTCTCACGCATCACGGTTCGAACACTCGAACACCTATACGGATTCTCCTGCCCAGTGGCTGATATGTAAATACGGCGTTTACTTACCATTTCTCACGAATTACGGTTCGAACACTCGAACACCTATACGGATTCTCCTGCACAGTGGCAGATATGTAAATACGGCCTTTACTTACCATTTCTCACGCATTAGGGTTCGAACACTCGAACACCTATACGGATTCTCCTGCCCAGTGGCTGATATGTAAATACGGCGTTTACTTACCTATTCTCACGCATTAGGGTTCGAACACTCGAAGACCTATACGGATTCTCCTCCACTGTGGCAGATATGTAAATACGTCGTTTACTTAACATTTCTCACGCATATGGGTTCGAACACTCGAACACCTATACGGATTCTCCTGCACAGTGGCAGATATGTAAATACGGTGTTTACTTACCATTTCTCACGCTTTACGGTTCGAACACTCGAACACCTATACGGATTCTCCTGCACAGTCGCAGATATGTAAATACGGCGTTTACTTACCATTTCTCACGCATTACGGTTCGAACACTCGACCACCTATACGGATTCTCCTGCACAGTGGCAGATATGTAAATACGGCGTTTACTTACCATTTCAACCGCATTAGGGTTCGAACAGTCGAACACCTATACGGATTCTCCTGCACAGTGGCAGATATGTAAATACGGTGTTTACTTACGATTTCTCATGCATTACGGTTCGAACACTCGAACACCTATGCGGATTCTCCTGCACAGTGGAAGATATGTAAATACGGCGTTTACTTACCGTTTCCCACGCATTACGGTTCGAACACTCGACCACCTATACGTATTCTCCTGCACAGTGGCAGATATGTAAATACGGAGTTTAGTTACCATTTCTCACGCATTAGGGTTCGAACAGTCGAACACCTATACGGATTCTCCTGCACAGTGGCAGATATGTAAATACGGAGTTTAGTTACCATTTCTCACGCATTAGGGTTCGAACAGTCGAACACCTATACGGATTCTCCTGCACAGTGGCAGATATGTAAATACGGCGTTTACTTACCATTTCTCACGCATTAGGGTTCGGACACTCGAACACCTAAACGGATTCTCCTCCAAAGTGGCAGATATGTAAATACGGCGTTTACTTACAATTTCTCACGCATCACGGTTCGAACACTCGAACACCTATACGGATTCTCCTGCCCAGTGGCTGATATGTAAATACGGCGTTTACTTACCATTTCTCACGAATTACGGTTCGAACACTCGAACACCTATACGGATTCTCCTGCACAGTGGCAGATATGTAAATACGGCCTTTACTTACCATTTCTCACGCATTAGGGTTCGAACACTCGAACACCTATACGGATTCTCCTGCACAGTGGCAGATATGTAAATACGGCGTTTACTTACCTATTCACACGCATTAGGGTTCGAACACTCGAACACCTATACCGATTCTACTCCACAATGGCAGATATGTAAATACGGCGTTTACTTACAATTTCTCACGCATCACGGTTCGAACACTGGAACTGCTATACGGATTCTCTTGCACAGTGGCAGTTATGTAAATACGGCGTTTACTTACCATTTCTCACGAATTACGGTTCGAACACTCGACCACCTATACGGATTCTCCTGCACAGTGGCAGATATGTAAATACGGCATTTACTTACCATTTCTCACGCATTAGGGTTCGAACACTCGAACACCTATACGGATTCTCCTGCACAGTGGCAGATATGTAAATACGGCGTTTACTTACCTATTCTCACACATTAGGGTTCGAACACTCGAACACCTATACGGATTCTCCTCCACTGTGGCAGATATGTAAATACGTCGTTTACTTAACATTTCTCACGCATATGGGTTCGAACACTCGAACACCTATACGGATTCTCCTGCACAGTGGCAGATATGTAAATACGGTGTTTACTTACCATTTCTCACGCTTTACGGTTCGAACACTCGAACACCTATACGGATTCTCCTGCACAGTGGCAGATATGTAAATACGGTGTTTACTTACGATTTCTCATGCATTACGGTTCGAACACTCGAACACCTATACGGATTCTCCTGCACAGTGGCAGATATGTAAATACGGCGTTTACTTACCGTTTCCCACGCATTACGGTTCGAACACTCGACCACCTATACGTATTCTCCTGCGCAGTGGCAGATATGTAAATACGGAGTTTAGTTACCATTTCTCACGCATTAGGGTTCGAACAGTCGAACACCTATACGGATTCTCCTGCACAGTGGCAGATATGTAAATACGGTGTTTACTTACCATTTCTCATGGATTACGGTTCGAACACTCGAACACCTAAACGGATTCTCCTGCACAGTGGCAGATATGTAAATACGGCGTTTACTTACAATTTCTCACGCATCACGGTTCGAACACTAGAACACCTATACGGATTCTCCTGCACAGTGGCAGATATGTAAATACGGCGTTTACTTACCATTTCTCACGAATTACGGTTCGAACACTCGAACACCTATACGGATTCTCCTGCACAGTGGCAGATATGTAAATACGGTGTTTACTTACCTATTCTCACGCATTGGGGTTCGAACACTCGAACACCTATACGGATTCTCCTCCACAGTGGCAGATATGTAAATACGGCGTTTACTTACAATTTCTCACGCATCACAGTTCGAACACTTCGAACAGCTATACGGATTCTCTTGCACAGTGGCAGATATGTAAATACGGCGTTTACTTACCATTTCCCACGAATTACGCTTCGAACACTCGAACACCTATACGGATTGTCCTACACAGTGGCAGATATGTAAATACGGCATTTACTTACCATTTCTCACGCATTAGGGTTCGAACACTCGAACACCTATACGGATTCTCCTGCACAGTGGCAGATATGTAAATACGGCGTTTACTTACCTATTCTCACGCATTAGGGTTCGGACACTCGAACACCTATACGGATTCTCCACCACTGTGGCAGATATGTAAATACGTCGTTTACTTAACATTTCTCACGCATTTGGGTTCGAACACTCGAACACCTATACGGATTCTCCTGCACAGTGGCAGATATGTAAATACGGTGTTTACTTACCATTTCTCATGCATTACGGTTCGAACACTCGAACACCTATACGGATTCTCCTGCACAGTGGCAGATATGTAAATACGGCGTTTTCTTACCATTTCTCACGCATTACGGTTCGAACACTCGACCACCTATACGGATTCTCCTGCACAGTGGCAGATATGGTA